>JBAGKP010000016.1:5742317-5752333 GCA_037177255.1 Melanotaenia maccullochi | reverse complement strand
TATATATAAATGCATTTTTAAATGCATACTTAAGTTATGGCTAGAAGGTAAAAACCGATCATCAATCTTTTGGTGCTCTAAATGAAATGTCTCTTCTCCCTGAGGATATGCGTTAACAGTTTTTGATTGTGTGGCTCATTTAAAATATTTGGTTTTCTCCTTATAGACGTCAGAAAGTGTAGCTGTGATCCAGGAAGGGCAAATGTGTGCTAGCGATTTTCCTTTCGACTTTTATGAATTTTTGCAGAGATATTTTCTAACCACACACATGCAACACAACACCATCTTGTACGTAAGGACAGTTTTGATGAACTGCGATAAAATGACATCAGGATTATATGAGACAGATTGCACTACTTGTGGGTTCTCAGGAAGTACAGATGCTGCTGCATGAGAGAGGTTTTGGTAGTTGTCTATGTAAAGTTTACTATGTGCAGGCGTCCTCCCTCCTCCTCCTGAGGTTTATCTCAAATTTTTTGGTGTTATGGACCAACCTCCTCCTATAAGCATACTCATGATTTTTAAGGTTTAGTTATGCTCACATGGCGTCTGCTTCAGGTTGGTTACGTCATCACCGCTGTAGGCTCAGCGTACGTCCGCATAAGCTTGACGCGTCCCACTCCCAACCAGACGTACTGTCTGGCTATGTGAACGCGGTTACGCAGAACTAATCCATTGTCATAGGTCAGTTTGTGATTACATTTTTTTCAGATTTTTGGATGTTCTTGCTAAACGACTACATAATGATTCATCCTTCTTATTATATGTTGGTGCTATAAAATGGTAAACAGATGGATGATTTTTTTGTCTGCTTCAACATTTTCTTAAAGTCACTGCACCATGTCAGCCTTGCTCTAAGACAGGAATACTCCTCGGAACTGTAACGGACCACCAAAGACACGCCGCTCTGTGGATTTACCAACCGATACCAGCCCTACTGTGCAACCTGCAGGTAGTAAAAAGAAATTGCAGTGTGATGCTGTTACCATATGCTTGAGTATATACACACATTTCATCTGTGTCAACTTCACAGAACCGACCTGATGCCACACGAATATAACTCCAGCTTTAGGGCTGGATTAGACTTGCTGTAAACATAAGTGTACGCGTCAACGTTCCGCTACGTTTGTGTGTATACATGCTGCAAATGACGGAAGCACGGCAAGCCAAAAACATTTTATACTGATACAATTTTTTGCCATTAGATTTAATGGGAAAATGGGACTTTTGACTTGTAGTGTGTGTTTTTACAAGCTTAGCTCAAGCGTTTTTGTTGCGTGGTTATTAAAAGCTGTACATAAAAAACAAAGTAAGTGAAAAGTGCTTATGATTTAATGTTTTCCATCCAAACTTTTTCTTCAAAATATTGAGAAAATTGCAGTTAAGTTCTAACATGTTTCACTTTCTTGTTTCTTTAAATTCAAACTTCCTTTCCGGCTTTTAAAAGAGTAAAGACATTTGTCCTTTATTTGAAGCAGCATTACTCTCTCAGTGAACTCTTCCTGCGAGATGATTTTCAGTGTATTTCAGCCCCTGAAGTATTTGTCTCATTCATTCACTGAAAAATATGCAGCACATAGCTTTGGAAACTGAATCTGCATTCCCTGAAAACATATCAAGAATCCCAGAATCCCTTTGCTGAGTCTACTTCAGAAAAGTCAGAAACAATATTGTGAAAATTGACTTAAAATAGAACTGAGCACCGCAAAGAATGCCAAAGAAGGAGGGTGGTAGAGCACAAAAGATTGTTTGGGAATATGCAGAAATGTATTGTTGAACTAAAAGAAATGTAATTAAAAAAACAGGTGAGAGAGGGAAAGCTTTTTGCAGTCAGTTTGCTACTTAAAGAAAATTTATTTTTGAGTTTAATTAAATCAGTTTTAATCAAATTGTCCTTGGAGTTAATAAAGAACTTATGACAGGTGCTAAAAAGCAATAATTTATTTAGATTTGAGACATGTTTGTGGAGGCAGAAGTTATTGTTTACTTGTTTTCCTAAAACCTGGGGAGACCTTGCTTTTCAGGCTGTAGCACCAAGACTGTGGAATGACTTCTTCCTGTCCCTGCATGTGGTCGACTACATGCACTCAGCTTTAATCATGTATATGAAAAAGAAGAGGATGCGTCTGCAGAGAGTTACCTTCTTGGGATGGCAGTGGCTCATGTGGTAGAGGGGCTACTCTGAGAACTGGAGGGTTGGCAGTTCAAATCCCATTTCATAGACCGGCCATTGGGGTGGATTGACTGTGAATTAACTGCAATGTTTCTGTCAGTCTGCAGTTGTGGCTATGCCTTTAGCTTACTCCCACCGGAGTATAACTGTGAAGTTAATGAGTAATGGATTCAATGTAAGATGCCTTGGAAAGTGCTATTAGTTTAACCCATTATCATTTTTATCTTGAGTCTGATGAGTTGATAATGAACCTAATGAAGACACTGCTATTTGTATTACGCTAATCGATACATCCACAACCAAAAATGGTCAAATATAGTGATCGTTATCCCTAAATAAACAAAAGTTATTGCATAAAATATTGATGAAAATTCTTCGTAATTGAGTTAATAATGAACATAAACAATGTTTATTGGGATTTTTCTGGTTTACTAATGCTTTCAGTTAAGTAAATATGTCCTGGGTCAAATCAACCCAGGAACGTTATTATTCCTGAGAAACTAACACCAGACCATGGCAAACAACTGAGCAGATTCCCATTAGATCAAAAAAAAAAAAAGTTACCAAAATTTATTACACAGTAATGTTGATCATGTCATAAAAGTTAAGCATATGACATCCTTTTATGCAGCCCAAGGCTTAAAACTGAATATTACAACTGGTTGTAGGAGAGAAGAAAAAAAGAAAAGAAGCTATAAATGTTAGCACATTCAACATGGGTGTATTTGGCTGTCATGCATTTTTAGTTATCCTACCTAAAGCATATTTATTTGAAAGATGGCCTTTTTTTTTGTATTTTGTTCATTATTTAAGCTGTACTGATAAAACCTATTTAACTCCAATTTGGAATTCTGCGGAAAACAAATGACAGGAGGAATACAATATGAGAAAATGAGAATAAGAATGTAAAGCTACAGCAGCCTGCAGACAAATCCAACTGCTGTAATAGTGTCTGCTGGTGGAGTGATAAGTCAGACAGCCCCTGAGTCTCCTGATCTACTGCCAGCCTCAGCCATTTGTCAAAGCTGACTTATAACTCCCGGTGGCCATTGCACTTCGCTGTATGCAGCTCTACGCAGCAGGATCACACTTGACAGGTGAAACCATTATGAGCAGGCCTCCACTGTTAATGGCCAGCTGGTTCTGTCATGTGGGGGTGTTTAGACCTGCAAGAAAGCATGTGAAATTCATGTAAAATGTGAAAAGATGTGCAAGACAGGTTTTCAGTTTAGCCCGGTAAATGGCAGACACCCATGCCAACAAAGACAAACTTTGCATAAAAGCATGATAAGGTGTGTTGCAGATGTGTGGCGATGAATATCAAACATACCCTAAGCATGTATCAGTATCTTTTAAACAACTGGGTATGGATTTTTCTGTTTTTTTCTCTGTTGGTATGTAGATATGTGCACTAACATGAGGCTATGCATTTGTGTAGAGCTGGTTGAACTATGAAACTAGACAAAAGGGAATGAAACAACTGGAAATAATGTCACCTGCAAAACAATGTCACAGTAAAGTGAGACATGAAGCTTTTTCAGGATAATCATATTTTGTGTCTGATCATTTCTCTCTAAAAACATTCATGGTATGATCGAACATGCTTTAAGAAAGATGGAAAATATGAATTGAGAATTTTCTATCAGTGTTTTATTGTTAGCAGTGATCTGATTACAACCTCACTGGCTCATGCTCATGAAGGAGACTCTTTTAAGAGCAGTTAAAATGCCAAGCTGTATTCCACTGATTTCAGTCTGATCCCTTTAATTAAGAATGTCAAGTGGTTAATGATAAACTGTCCTGAAGATGGTTATATCTTAGGAAGTTCACTTTGTGTTCTGAAAGGTCCTGAAGTTGATTTCGTGGGCTTCAGACTGAAGGCTTTTTTTCTCTGCACTTGTCAGTCTAAACTCAACCAAGTGGCCATGAAAACAGACTCAAACCAATCAAAGCTGAACTGATGCATTAGGTGTTCCTTCAGCCTGGGTTTTCACGCTGTCCTTTCTTTCAAGGGACCTTGGGGCCCTATTTCAGTGAAAGCAGTCAGTTGGTCATAATTGTAAATTTCAAAGAGACAATAGAAGCAAAGGGACACATTTAATAAATTTCCTCAAATTAAAATCTTTGTTGGAGAAGGACGCATTTCAAATTACAACTAAAAGACAATGTACTACACACACACACATATAAACTCACAAATCAGCAAATAACAAATAATCAATAAGTAAAAAGAAAATTTGACTGTTTTATAATTCAAGTGTACCTTTAAAGTCCTTTTTTTTTTTTTTTTTTTCCTCTCAGGTGTTTACGGATTCTCACCTTGTAGCCGGCAGTGACAGTGCACATGCTGGAAGAAGTGTACATCTGTAGCATCTCTAACATTAACTCATAGAAATAAATGCAAGCTCTCAAACAACATGCTGGTGATGGGACATGTGTTTATATTACCATACCACTGCCATACAATTTTATTTTGAAAACACTTTAAAAACAACATAACTGCTGACTAAAGTACTTCACAATAAATCTAAATGTTAAATTAACACATATGAGCTATACAAATTTAAAATACCACAAGTACAAACAAAGTGTAAAAGATTAGGACACAAATGACAACTGTTACATCCGCCTTTTTGTCCAGGGGTCAAAAGGACAGTAACACAGAAACGGCCGGACCAAGGGTAAATAAAATACAATAATGTTTATTAACAGAAATGGGTTCCAAAACACGAACAACCCTTAACCGGCAAATATAATAAAATAAACTAAAATTGTTCCTTTCGGGTATTTAACAGTTATCCTTAACACTACTCAGTAACAAAAAAAAACAAAAAAAACAAAACAAACAAACGAAAAATGTCCTCAAAACGGGCTACACGCTCACAGGCGGACTATTTAACAAACAAACAAAATAAACACACGCTCTCAGGCGGACTTCTATCAAAACAAAACCAAACTCCTAATAAACTAAACACAAAACCTTTTTTCAGGCAGGGACGGTACTAAAGCTCAGAACACAAAAAAAAGGTACTTAACATTAAACCAACTACTAAACCAAACAGGGAAGTCTCTTAACCACACAATCCAAAATCCTTCTCAAACTGACAGGCATGTGTCCCACAGTCCACAGCTGCCAAGTGAAGGTGACCAGACCGTCTTAAAGGTGGCCTCTTCTACGGATTGGGTAGCTTGTTTGAGGAGTGAGGAGTAACGCAGCCAATCAGGGATCAGGGGAGGCGGGTGCTGGGCCGTCTCCACAGTCAGCGTCTCCAGCACGTCCTGCAACTCTCTCTCCTGGCTGGCTGATAAGCCGACGGAGCGTCACAACAACTCACACATTACATGCAGGGACCATGAAAAAAGTGCCAATAGGAAGTCAATTAGCAGCTTTGTCATCGTGGACACACTCCCTCAACTGGGACAGCATAAAGACCCACAAAAATCTATTTTATAGGAAAAGGAGAAAAGAGTGATTGAGTGCAACCAATAGAAGCCTTTTAACAAACAGACACTGATTTGACCTGCTTTCCCTGTTATATAGATCATTCTTTCTTTCAGTGTCAGGCTAGTTTGGGTTTGTTTGGGCATATTGTTTTTTGCTTTCACCTTCAGATGTCTGATTAGATTAGATAAGTAGGCTATCTGGTTAAGTTTAGAAATTGTAAGAAATTAACATTGTTGTGTTTGGGTAGTCTATGAAAAAAACGGTACAACTAAATTTCTTATGTGTATCTTAAACAGTTCAAGTGGCCCCTTAAGAAGTGAGATGCTAACTGAATATCACTAAAATCAAAGGTCAATGACAGAAAAATATAATATGTATCATAACAACTGTTATGATATAGCCTTTTTTTCCCTTACAATGAGCCAATTATACCTACTTGCCGTGGGTCACAAACACGGCAGCGGCCATATTTGTACAACAGTTTTTACTACGGTGTCTCTGAATGGACAAACAACTATGTGTGTGAAATGAAATCTCTCTGAGCTATTAAAGGGTAGTGCTCCCATAAATGTGTGTTTTGAGCTGTAAACAACACAGAATTGCTTAAATGTGATGAAAATCAAACCTGTCAAATTATTTTATAATATAATAATATTATAATTATTATAGACCTTTCCCAAACTATAATGAACGTTTTCAACATTCTCACACACTTTATACACTCTCGAAAACCTACATATGGTTAACAATGTGAATTTATTAATAATTAATTACACCATAAAATATATTACAGCTTCTCTGCTGGCACTGCGTCCCCACCCTTGTCTGTAACGTTGTTTTTCACAGAAGGCCCGGGTGTTGCTGTCGTTTTCAGAAAAAGACAGCAGGACACAAAGTAGACTGACTCTGGACAGAATTCTTTGGCCTATCAAGACAAAAAGCATGGCGCATTGATGTTTACCGACCCAATCAAGAAACAAAGCACAGTGGGCTGATTCCTACAATAAATTTTGGACATAGAATGGTTAAAATAGGATTTACATATACTTAAATATGCAGTGCTGCATAAAAAAAATAAAAAAAAAATATCAGTGAAACAGCGAGACCCGCAATTTAACGAGGGACCTCTGTAGTCTGATATTCACTTGAAAGTATTTTTTAACTGTCATCCATAAATATTTATACATTTGATTAGATTATAAATTCTCTATTTGTACGCTTCACTTTTGTTTGACAACACACAAAAAGGAGGATTTATTTTTTCAGGAAGTCTATTTCAACTGTATTATTATTTTTAATATAATTTTATTATTACTTTTATTATTATTATTTGGTGATTTAGTTTCAGTAGCAGTGGTTTAAAAACAACAGCAACAGTCAGATTAGCATAGGGAAGCAGATGGAACATTACACTGTTAATTCTATAATGCTCATGAGTATCATGAGTAATGAGGGGCCTGGGCCCCTGTAGAGCCCTGTATCTAGCAGCGCCCCTGCCCTAATTAGAGGGCATAACTTATTGAACTTATTGATCATGAAAGTATTTTTTCAGGCTCAACAGATAGATCTCAAATAACCTCAGCTGCCAGCAATGTCAGAGTGGCTGATATTTATTACTGCACATCTGAACAAAACAGGAAGCCTTAGTTTTAATATTGCAGAAGTAAATCATTTCCCCCAAAATCAGTAACATTGCTACACATACAGGATCCATGAGCTCTACATTTTATCCCTCTGATAGTACCTGATATTATCTGATATTACCTGTTTGTAGCGGCAAAAGGACTCGGAGTGTCGTCTGTCTCTGCCCTAGCAGCGCCTGTCCTCCTCCTCGTCCTCCTCCTCTTTCGCCTCATCACCTCTGCTTCTGTGTTATGGTAGATTTTCTGAGCCAAGTTTGCTGGCTTCACACGCACATCAAGCTGTGCATCGTTGCTGTTTGTGGAGCTGAAATATCTCCACTCGTCACTGCGTGTTGGACTGATCACTGAACAGTGAATGAACCGCGCTGCTGCAAGGCAATGCTGCGTCGTTTCAACACATGCCTTTGACAGGCACAAGAAGAAGTAGTTCCTACTTAACCTGGAAGCTTAGTTTTATAAATGCTGGTATAGAATGAATAGATATTTCACTATTGATTCGCACATTACTACTATTTATTCTTCTCAGATAGATATTGTAGGCTCGTTCCCACTTATTTATTTAGTTGTTTCACCGGCCCAAGAGCAATGCTGCCCACTGAATGTTTATTTATGTAGTGAAGTTGGTCTTTTTAATATGGGATTCTACAGGGATTGACTCCGATCCAGCCCCTAACAGATGAGGGGTGAACTGCAATTTTTTTGTACTTCTGCATAGGCTTAGGGAGGTTTCCTGGTAGCTTGGTGTGTAAATACACTTTAATTCTGCAGTACCAGCTTTGTTTGATAGGTGCCACAGCACTACTATGGGATAAATAATACTTTATCCTCTTAATCACAAAGCCCTTTGTTCATCTCCTGTCTGAAATGACATACCCAATACAGATTAAGTATATCTTCACAACTAAAAAAGGCCATATGGATAAAGTTGGTATCAAAAGAAGGCTGGGATATGTAAGGTAACAACATTAGTGTCATAACGAGATATGCATTACAATCTGATTCAGAAATAACTTTTTTTTTTCAGTCTGCCTGAAACAACCCACTTCATGGATAGCAATGTTTGGTCGTCTTTTAGCTGAGTTTTTGCCTGTGGTTTTGTTATGCTAATGGTACCTCCTAGCATGTGCAACATTATTTTATGTTGCAGGAATTTTGGCCACTGATAGCCATTGTCCATTCCCAGCTGTGCTTGGCATTTGGAGTAATTTCTGTGCACATCTTCATTATTATATGTTAGCAATTCTTTCACACTGTTCCTTTAAAACAAGGGGACATTGCCCTTGTGCCCAGATTTGGCTATTTGTCCC
This sequence comes from Melanotaenia maccullochi, assembly GCA_037177255.1. Lineage (NCBI taxonomy): Eukaryota > Metazoa > Chordata > Actinopteri > Atheriniformes > Melanotaeniidae > Melanotaenia > Melanotaenia maccullochi. The sequence goes on along the minus strand of JBAGKP010000016.1, from coordinate 5,743,765 downwards.
TGCTTTTTCTTGGGAGGCAAATCTTTATTCCAAGGTAGGAACTAATATGACTAAGCAGTGAAAATTAAAATATAGCCTTCAACTCAAATCAGTTCATTAAAATTATCCAACATATAGCAAATTTGCTATGTTTTTTTTATGATAGTTGAGTCTTTATTGCACATGTACTGCATAACTGTTGCATAGAAAATGTTTCTTTGTGCATATATCCTGTACATTTTAAATAGATCAGTACATCATTAGAGCCATGAACAGCCTTAAATTTATGAAGATTTGCAGTCTCCATTGGCAGCCTAAAAAATAAATGTGAAACTTTATTTTAAGTTCATATTTTAGTTCATCTTAGCCAGGGCTTTTTCCTTTTCCATGGTCTCTCTGCCCAGGTTGTCATTGGAAAACACAATGGCATCCTTATTGCTGGAGGGAACATGGAGGATGAGGAGGGCTTATTCATGCACATCACAGAAGTGGGTGAGGACATTGCCCTTGTGCAATTGCTGGAAATTGAAGTACAGGGGCAGCTCTTCAGAGTGAGCAGTCATCTCATTGCAGAGGATGGAGCAGCCATTCATATGTGATATAATTATGTTTGCAATTTCTGCTGCTTTACCCAGAACTGCTTAGCTCTTTAGACATCGTCTTTTAAGCCACGACCTCATGATTAATGAATTTGCTTTCAAAAAATGGCAAGGGCAAAATATTTGTACCTGTTTCAGCAGACCCCTGCAGCAACATGTTGTAAATGAGTACATTTTACACAGCAACACCCGCAATCAATATAACTGTCCTAAGTGGAATAATTCTATGATTTCCTCTGTTATAGCAAATCTGCCAGAATATCAAAACAAAAACCCAGGATATAGAGCTTGTTAAAACACTGAAGTACTGAAGCAACACATGTTCTGTTCCATCACATGCCAGGAGATCTCTTTAGCTTCCTATACAAAAGACAACACCTAAAGTTTTGTCACTAAACTAAGCTTGGGCTCAGTATGGTGCCAGTGTTTACATGATGTCATGCTGCCGCCAGCTAGAACATCTTTGCAAATAACAGACGGTTGAAGAACAGCATCCATATACATAAAATAAATATATAATATAATATAAACTTTTAATCACTGTGGTCACATGTCCTGCTTTTGCCTTGCTTAGACAGTGTTGCCTCTCAGGTACGATGGTATGATGATCACCTGTACCTACAAACACAGAATATGACATTAATTTGTTATTTATTCATCTATTTTTGATTATTTATTGCTTGGACATTGTATAATGTGTGACACCTGACACCATTTTTCTGAATGTCAGTCACAGTGCATCCGGAAAGTATTCACAGCGCTTCACTTTTTCAACATTTTATTATGTTAAAGTTTCATTCCAAATTATATTAAATTAAGCTCTTACCTCAAAATTCTACACACAATACCCCATTATGACAAGGTGAAAAA
>JBAGKP010000016.1:5652439-5663527 GCA_037177255.1 Melanotaenia maccullochi | reverse complement strand
AATGTGGATTTTTGAACACTCTTCCTTCTGATGATTTATTTACAGGTGATGAACAAATATTATAATACCAAAGAATTGAAAAACTTCACTATCTATCTATCTAAACAAACAAAAATAAACCTCTGATAATCTGCTGCAGAAAAATAATAAAAAAAAGGACGATGTCATCATCCTTCTTTTCTGTGAGCTGCCTGGCAAGCTGCAGGATGCTTCATGCTGGCTGTTTAGCTCATATGTAGTTAACTACCTGGGCCAAATCACACAACAGGGGGTGTCTTAGCTACAACCCGCACAACTGCTGAATGTGGCACCGCAGTCAGTCTTCCTACTTCTGCCATAATGGATGTTTGTTTGGCCTAATGCTGATATTATAAAAATGACAACACATGGATGTTTAGTCAGACATTTAACAAAAAAGAAAAACGTAAAATACTCACAAATAGCTACAATATCAAATATACAATATCAACTTAATTGTAGCTGTTTTGTCTGCCTTTGCTGCAGTTATCCTAAAATGATATTATTTAGGGTTTATTATGCTGTTGCATACTTTGCTTAGTTTAGTTTTTATTAAAACACTCCTAGTAAAACATGTATGATTACACTGTGGTCTGTAACTACAGCTGAGGTGTTAATATTTTTACCTCCATCAAGCCAGAAGTCATCTATTAGGTGGCATTGAGTTGTCTGTCTCATAGCAACATATCTCACAAAGGTATGAATGGATTTAATAAAATTTTCATGGAATCCCAGAAATGCAATAAGCAACAAGTGATTACATTTTGGGGGTGATCTGGGTCATCGTCTGGATCTAATACCTTTTTTTTTTATAAGATGGGGAGATAGGGTTAAAGTTGCCATTAGAGCTTTTACCTTGAAAACAATGCCCACAATCATTGTCAATCGTTCCTTTTGTTTATTATCCCTTTGTTCAATTTTACTTAATTTTATGTGGTTTTTTGCTATGATTGTAAAAGCCAAACTGATTTCTGGATGCAAAAAAGGGTATTATTGTGATGAAAAAGAAAAAAAAAATCTTAGCAGCTGTGATATTGGATTGGTTTGCCACACAGAATCTTTACACCACATCATAAGCAAAGTCCACCAGATTTTTCTTTTTAACTCCTGCTTCTCGGTGACGTCTGCACTAGAAGATCCACACAAATATTTTTGTTGTATTTAGAAATACTAAAAATATTGTTTGGCAAGTTGTGGTAAAGCAAAATATTATCTTTCAAACATAAGGTAGAACCCATAAATGAACACCACAATAAACCAAAGATAAATAAGATGAAACTTCCTATGTCATGCCTTATTCATTTAATCCACCACAAGACATAACCATTTTCATATTTCTGTCCAAGGACAACAATCACATGACACTTTGTGAAACTCATATCAGTTGTAAAAGGTAAAAAAAAAAGTCTTGAGGCTCAAGTCAGAATTTGTTTCATATTCAGTTTCTTTCTGTTTAATTTAAATCTTGTTTTTATAGGTCAATGTATGATGAATTTTAAAGATTTTAAACCACATTTTTTGCCTTACATAAAATATTATATATACATACATAAAATAGGTTTTGCTTGTTTGAAAATGGACCCTTTCAAAGCATCTATACAAATCATCAGTTTCTAGATCATAAGTTGATGACTTCCAACCAAATGGAAAATAAACCTCCATCTAGATATTTCTTCTCTTTTTTAAGAGCACTCTGGTCAAAATAGGCAGCATCTCAGGTCAACAGCAATTAATACAATTTAAAAACAAATTATATATACATGTAGGTATCATAAAAGGAAGAACACAACATACAACATTACAACATCAAAATCTTAAGACACCACCAAACCCTTATAATTTTAACAAGGATCATATTTCAAACAGGATTTACATCTAAATTCATCTACTTCTGTTTAAAATTATCTTTAATTTCTTTAGTAAAAGCAGCTTATTAGAATAAAACACTATGGACATTGGGGACTGGATAACAGGAGTATTTCTTTGGAACAAAAACAATATATTCCAGCATTTTTTTAATTATATGAACGATATGGTGCCGGCACAAAGGACTGATCACAGTTTCATATAATATTTCAAAGCTTTGAAAATAAACTATTTAAAACAGTGAACCTATTCAATATTTCTAATGTTTTTAACACATAACACATTGTGTGGAATTATTTCTATTAATTTTTGGGTCCTTGCTACTCATTGACAAGCAGAACATTAGGCCAACCCCGTTAAATAGTCCTTAATGAAAAATAAATAAATACATAAAAAAGAAGAGACATAATAACACAAGGTAGGAAAGGTAAGCATCCTTGTTTTCAATTATTTAATGTTTACTTTCAATTTGACTTGCAGTGTTACTACGACTACTCCATTAGGTTCATTCATTATGATATACTGAAAAACATAAAAACTTTTAGAAATTGCCAGTGATTTTCAGAAATTAAAAAAAAAAATGATTGCTGTATCCCTCCACCTCAGCTATAAAGGTGAGTATAATCTTTATTCAGAAGGATTTTATCTTGTTTTCTGCAAATTTAGCAGCAGATATCCTCTAGAAGAACATAGAAATAACACAGAATCTATGTACTTGGAAATAAACCCTATTGCAGTTATTCTTTACTTTTTTGTTTTACTCTCACACACACACTCATGCACATTAACACCACCTGGTCTAACACCACCTGGGGAGCACAAATGGGACTTTGTGTTGAGTCCACTGCCATTTCCCAGCTGTGGCAATTCATCCACCAAGGACATTGAATGGGGATTTTCTTTTTCCATGCACCTGCCCATAAAACCAGTAATAAGAAAAAAAATAATAAAGCTGATAATGTTCAATTATTTTACAAACAAATAACAGAGAAGTGAAGCATTAAAAAAAAAAAAAAAAAACAAGGGGGAAAGAAAAGCAATACATTTTTTTCTAGCATGCTTCTAATTCAGATCTTAAGTATCAAGACCATCTTAGTCTCATGACATTTCCCCATCACCACATCTTGAAATAAATGTGTGAGTGTTTGTTAGTGTGGGTGGGTAGTTGTACAGAATGTGTGCATCACAGTAAAGGGAATCTGCCATGACCAGTCTCCATGGAGAATACATGTAGGGTATGATTTATGGGAGTCAGACCACATATCAAGGAATGATGTATACATTCCTCTCTGAAAAAAACAGGCCATGACCTCTGGTGTTCCTCTCTCTTCCAATGTAGCATGAGGACAAAACTACCCAAAGCCAAACTCAAAATACAAAACAATGTTTTCCTTGTCACTTTTTATAATTTGAAATGCACAGTTACAGACCACAACATATCCCACAATACTTTTTTTCTCTCTCTCTCTTTCTCTTTGGTTCCTTAAGAAAAAAAAATACATAAAAGAAAAAAAAAACAAACCTACATGCCAGAAAAAATACATATCATTATTGTTGATGCTTTTTTCACTTTTTTCGCAGTACATGGGCAAACAGTACGGATACAAATGCAAAAATCACACATTGTTCTATTTACTAAATTTTTGTTTACAGACACTACAACACTGCTGCTCAAGTGACTTTCTTCTTTTTATAAGCTGTCAATATGCATCACACAGAATAGAAAAACAAGCTGATGGAAGGACAAGAGATCATGTTTCAGTGTTCAGATTTGAGGACACATCTAAAGCTGCATCATAGTCTGCAATCCCACTTTTTAAGTATTTATTTTTCTCTTGTTTTGTCATCGTAGCATTTTATGGAAAACTGAAACTGATAAGCAGTGACAATGTGTATACATACATGTGTGTATCTCTCTCTCTCTCCCTCTGTGTGTATATATATATATATATATATATATATATTTATATATATATATATATATATACACACACACTATGATATACTATAATCTTATACAGTGGTATTTCTATTGACTGTAGTGTAAAACTACAGGCATCCCTCTGCTTATGGGAACTGGGACAGCTCAACCAGCAAGCCTTTCTTGGCTTTTTCTTTGGTTATATTTTCAATGAGAATGCTGAATTTTTGCAACACCTTGCAAACAGCTGCTAGACATATCAAATTTGCATTGTAAATCTTCCATGATATACTCTTAACAAACTCTGGAATCACTGTTGGGCTGCGTTTTGAATTTTTATAGGTAAATATGAAGAGCTGATTTCATATTTTTGACTTCTAACTAATATTTTTTTTAATGCCTACATCTTCTACCAGGAATCTTGGTGTCATGATAGACAACCAGCCTTTAAGGACCATGTTGCCTCGGTTGTTTGATCTTGCCGATTTGTTCTCTACAACATCGGGAGGATCAGACCCTACCTGACTGAACAAACGGCACAGCTCCTGGTCCAGGCTCTGGCCTATTCATGCATTGACTACTGCAACTCCTTTCTAGCAGGGCAGCCTGCATGCTCAGTAAACCTCTGCAGATTATCCAGAATGCAGCAGTAGGTTTGGTCTTCAACCAGTCCAATAGAGCTCATGTCACTCTGCTGCTAATTGCGCTTCACTGGCTTCCAGTTGAAGCGCATCAAATTTAAAGCTCTGCTTCTGGCTTACAAAACAATAACACAAACGGCTCCGGTCTACCTTCACTCCTTGATCCAGAGTTACACTCCGTCTCAACAGTTATGCTCTGCCAGTGAAAGACGCCTAGTCCTCCCACCACAACGTGGTGGCAAATCAGTAGCTAGACTCTTCTCCTCTGGTGTTCCTCGGTGGTGGAACGATCTACCAATCCACCATGCTATCCACAGAGTCCTTATCCTTTTAACACTTACACTTTTAAGATCAAGGTAAAGATTCACCTGTTTAAGGATCATTTCCACACTCAGCTTAAGTTTTCTACTCGTCAGAATGAGTTAGAAAGATTTGTCCAGCTCTTTGGCTCAACTAAGTATTGGATAAGCTGCATGTGCAAGATGATGTGCGATGAAATCGTGATCTTGCATTTGAACAAAGGACTTACAAAAAAAAAAAAAAAAGCACTGCCTCTAGCACTACATGACAGCACCTGGGTCCAACTGGACTCAGCAGCCTGACTACCACTTAATTATGACGCATCTTGTTTGAATTGTTCTTACTCTCAAATGTAAGTCGCTTTGGATAAAAGCGTCTGCTAAATGACTGTAGAAACAAATAGAATAGAAGTGGGATACAGTGTTGTACTCATGTGTTCAACCAATCTTAACCGAGTCATCACACATTTGATAATTCTGGATCAAATACTGTACCATTAAGGTAAGTCCATGCTTATGTGGATTGGGGGGGGTCTCAGTTCTATTAATGTGGCAAAAATCCATTTGGATATTAATTCCATTTGTTAGTTTTTGGTGTTCTCTGTTATTTTATACAGTGCTGTATAGATAAAATGGTGAGGTGTGATATGGCATATGATATAATGTAATGTGGTGATTTAAGATGATCACTTCCATTCATTTGAAATCACACAAACAACTAAAATGTCAAAATATAATTATATTTCTGAGCTTAGACTATTTAAAACAACGTTTTCTTTTAACAAAAATATCTGTGACACATGCCACCGACCTTCAAAATGTTCCCATGGCGTTAAAGAAAATGGATATAATACATATTGTAAACCTTACTCCTGTTTATAGTTTCAAACAAAATATAGAAATTTGTCTGAGTAATGAAAGAAAAAATATCAAGCTGGATGGTACCTCTCCTCTTTTGGGATCCATGGTTTTTAAAAAATGATCTCAAATCGTTATCCGTTTTACCACAAAGCAGTGTTTCACCTTGCCTCAGAACAGATCAGTGTAATTGGATACTGTTCACATCATGTTTGCATTATAGAGCTTTAACCTGCCCTCCTCTCGGTTCTCTTAATCTTTTGATGATATACACTGAAGATGGCGGGATCTTCAAAGCCTCTGAAATTTTCCATTAAGGACCTTTTTTTTTTTTTTAATTGTTTATAGAATTGTTAGACAGTTTGTAACAGATTGGCAAACGTCTGGCTATTTTTACATCTAGGAGGCTCTGCCTCTCTGAAATGTTCCTGTAGCATCAACGTAAATGGTAAATAGTAAATGGTATGGTACTTAAATAGCGCTTTTTCAGTCAGCGCTTTACACTACTTATTACATTCACACACACTCACATCCTGATAGGCACATCGGGAGGCAACGTGGGGTTAAGTGTCTTGCCAAAAGGACACGTCAACATGTAGTCAGTGGAAGCCTGGAATCAATACAATTGGAAGATGACTGCTCTTCCTCCTGAGCTACAGCTGCCCCGGAAGTGACGGAAGGCAGGAATTGTTAATAAAATAATTAAATATCTCAGGGCTCAACTCTCCCTTTACAGAGAGAAAATGATAATTTATTATTAAATAAATTAGTCTTAAGATACTAATAAAGGAGTTTTTATTTGAATTGACCTACATATCACAAAAGATAAAAAAAGTAAATTATTATGATATATTTATTAACTGTAATAACTAAAGACAATGTACAAACTAAAATATGAAGATTAAAAAATTGGAAATAAACATAAAAATATCTAAATATGATGTTCAAAATTAATATGAGGTATGAACATGTAAGAAAAATTCCACATGAATTAATTAAACTTAATAATTAAACTTAATTAAACTTAATAATAAAATTTAAAATTAACCCGAAAGCGTCGGATCTCCCAAATTCTGCCCGATTTCCTGGAAGTACATTTATATTTGTGGGGTGTTAGATCTGCAGGGCTCCTGTTTGTCTCTCCCCAGAGATGCTACTTTTGGACAGGTGTCGCGAAAGGAGAAAAATACTGGCAGAAAAACAAAAGGGAAAATGATGGCATAACCTCTCTGTACATTATAGCTCATTCAAACAATTAGCAATGATACACATGCACAAACATTGGTAAATATTTGAACAAGATAATAAATGCACAACAAGTTAGTATAAGATCAGATTCAAGAGATTAAATTCCACCATTTACAGCATTTTGATAAGAATAAGAGTTACAAAAGGTTTTGTAAGAAGGAATCTGAAAGGAGGTGAGGATCTAGTACAATGTTTTTCATAGGCTGCTTAGAGCCTCTCACATTCAAAATCATAATTTAGGAGATAGACAAAGAAAGGCTCTCTCTGGGAAGAGCTAATCCACTGTGATACGTGATCAATAAAATTCCACTGCAGGGTTTTAATTTTTCTTCTTCTCCTGTTGTTTTTGATTTGTGTTAATTACATTTCCTTCCTTTCGCTGCCTTTGTTTTAAATTTTTAGATGTGTTACTGCTATCAAATTCACAATGAGCTAATATTTTTGTAAAATGATGAAATAGGTCATTCTCAACATCTGATAAATTGATTATGTTTTGTTAGAAATAAAGTTTGATTTTATGAATTTTTAACTCATTGCATGCTGTTTTTATTGAAAAAAAAAGAAAAATACGCTTTGTTAAAAAACAACCAATAATTTCATTGGGTTCAAAAACAAAAAACACTAAAACTAAACACAATATACAGCTTAGTAAGACTTTAGTCAGCTACCTTAACCCTTTTTTAACTGAAAGGTTCCTTGTTCTAAATAATTCATATTACCTTTTTTCAGCCTCAAAATCTAAATGGACTGCCTCTTACCGGGCTGTGATGTTTTTTTTTAATTGACCTGTTTTTCCGTCCTCATCAGTCGCTTCAGAGGAGTGTTAATTAGAAGTTAATTGACAAGTTCAACAACATCCTCGGATCATGAAGTGTGAACTGCTGCACTCGTTTAATATGTGAGGGCCTTTAAACATTTGCATGCCGCTCAGATTGAACACAGAAACACCAGGGCTGGTTGGGGCTGTGTCAAACATTTGGGCACTTTGGTGAGTTTGATTGATCTGGGCCTCTGAGAGATTCTGATGTATTTTGGGACTTTCAGGGCAGAGAGAACTGTGACATGAATATGCAGTCACACAATATTAACAGATGTTCTTCGGGGGCAGTGAGAAACTCACACTTATGAAGTGAGAGACCCCTCATTGAATAACATCCAAAATTTGGTGCTCAATATATTTGTTAATATTATTATAATAAATTCTTATTTTATTATTCAAGAACACAGTAAATATGACATAAGGAAGGCAGATTCTTGTTCCCCCATTTTCCTGAAATGACCTTGTATTTTTACTAACAATGACACACATTGTTAGTTTCTATTAAAATGTCATTTGGAAGCTCTTTACCAACACAAGAAGAAGATTCTCAGCACCGCAACAGGCTGCCGAAGGAAGGAGTAAAAAGTAGGCAAGGAAATGGAATTTTTTATTGTAATTAAAAGTAGAAATACATGTTGGATCAATACCCAAGTTTTAATTCCACCAGAACTTTAAAGTGCCCCTCGCCAAACTAATCTTAATGGACTTCTTGGTAAAATAACGCATAAAGTAATGTAAAATTAAATAGAATAAAGATTAGCAGGGCTGGACTTGAGAAACATATTGGGAATGCTTTTAATAAGCATGCTATACAAAAAACACCAATAGTAGGAGACAGTAGAATAAAATAAAATATTCATGCAATCAGTCCACTGATGATTTTAATCACCAATTGTAAATAAGAAATGTCAAATTAATTAACTTAATTTAAAAAAAATAAATAAAATAAACAGACAAACTGAGGAATAAGTTTTTTCTTCTTTTTTTTTTTATTTTCACAGTCTAAAAAAACATGACTTAAAACGCTGAATAGACAAGTAGTGATCCGTTTGCTGTTGTAAAGCCAATGTCACACAACTCTCAAATATTTCAGTTTTTAGGTTGCTCTAATAATCAATATGTTTCATTAAAATTCATTTAATGACCATGTACTATGAAAGAGGTCACTCATCATACTGATCCCACCACAAACTAACTCCAGTCTTCACTTCTCCTCGGCTGAGTAGTTTGACTTTTGACTGTTTTTGGTTCTGTTTTAGTTTTACTTTGTGTCATGTCCAGATGCCTGAGGCAGATGTTTTTTGTGGAAAATCCACTGATAAATCCACTCTGCAGCCACTCTATGTGCCTGAAGCTGGTGTTGTCTGAATATAGCTGTAATAAAGGAAAGTATTGAATCAAACTTGGAAAAAAGCTCATTGCAGTATTGTACACTGTAAAAACTGTGGCTCACTCTTCACAAAACTGATGATAATAAAAACAATTTCTTGGGGAGGCAGTGGCTCAGGCAGGAGAGCGGGTCGTCCAAAAAACCAGAGGGTTGGTAGATCGATTCCCGCTCCCCCAGTCTGTTGTTCTGTCCTTGGTTAAGACACTTCACCCTACTTGCCTCCAGTGATGACATCGCTGGTGCATGAATGTGGAATGTTCGATGATGGTTGGCAAGGCCATAGACGCGGATTGGCTGCCGCGTTTCCGTCAGTCTGCCCCAGGACAGCTGTGGCTACACATGTAGCTTACCATCACCAGGTATGAGTGAGGAGTGAATGAATAATGGATACAATGTAAGCGCCTTAAGTTCCCTGAAAAAAGCGCTATATAAATCCAATTCATTATTTCTTTGTTCTTTTTTTTTACATTCATGTTTTAATTCTTAACAATCTCAGGTTTTAACTTTGTTACGTCCCCCTTTTGTCCAGGGGCCAATAGGACAGTAACACAGATCAAGCCAGGCCAAGGATAAATAAAATACAATGTTCTTTATTAACAAAAATGGGTTCCTAAACACAAGCAATCCTTCTCCGGCTATGGTTTAACTACAAAACAAAATAAACAAACCAAGTGTCCCTTCCGGGTTATTAACAATTATCTTTAACACTAATAAACAAACCAAAAATGTCCCTAAAATGGGCGCTCACAGGCAGAATACAATAAATACACGCTACCAGGCGGACTTCTAATAATCAAAACAAAAACCAAGCTCTCATTAAACCAAACACAAAACCTCCTTATTTCAAGCAGGGACGGTATTCAAACTCAGAACACAAAAAGAATTACTCTTACATTAAATCTCCAAAATCCACACAGGAAAAGTCTCTAAACCACACAAGCAGAAATCTCTCTCAAACTGGCATGCATGTGTCCAACTGTCCACAGCTGCCACGAATGATGCTGATCATGGTTTCTTAAAGGAGGCCTTCCTGGCTGATAAGCCGGCGGGCGTAACTAGCATCTAAAATACTCACCGATCCTGCCAAAAAAGGGGGCTCTGTATCAATAAGTATTTCTGTCTAGTCACCATCCAATACCACTGAAACTGAATCGTAATTCTTTGTTTCTCGCCCACACCAAACACAGACAGAGGAAGTTGTGCAATCTTGCGTGACCGTTGTTTTGAGTTGGTAGGCAGAGAAGCTGTGCGTGAGTCACTGTTGTGCTAACATTTAGCATTAGTGGTATGGTAGTAATTTGGCGTCATTACTCATTAGAAAGTCCCGCTAGCAAAACAGCGGGGAACAATTTATTACAAAATAGTGGGTTCAGATATAGGTTCGAAATCGACCCAAAAAAAAAAAAAAAATAATGAACTGAGGGCTATACGAAGGGATTAATAGCCTAAAGTATTTCTATTCTATTCTATTCTCAAAACAATTAATCAACTAAATATGTCCACAAAGGGTAAGAAGTTCAAACAAAGGTTTCTTTAAACATTAAATTTTTTAACAAAAAATATTACAAACAAACTGAAAATGTCCCAATCAAAAATGGGTGCACGCACAAAGGCGGAATTTAGCTCAAACACAACCAAAAGATTTCAACAAAAGACTTCACCTCACTCAGGGTATAAGGAACACACCCCCAAATAAATTAAGACTTTACACGTTAGCTGCCTACACAAGCCAAAACCACACAGGGTCACTTCCACAACCACAGTACACAACAATACGAATGAAGCAGATGACGGGGTTTAGTAGGAGCAGCAGCAGAGCTATTGGTCGGCAGTTGAGTATCTTGGAAGCAGGGGGACCAATCCAGTCGTGGTAGGGCGGTGCCAGGCGGTGTCACTCTGTCAGTCTATGCCAAGACAAGCTGCAGTCTCATCAGGTCATTAGGCTGGCAGGCAGAGGCGGAGCTTGTCAACAGGCAAGGCAGGCAACTGCTTGGGGCCCCGAGCCGCTAGGGGGCCCACTCGAGCCC
>JBAGKP010000016.1:5616580-5629966 GCA_037177255.1 Melanotaenia maccullochi | reverse complement strand
GGGTGTCTTGAATCTGTGCAGGTACAATGAAATCTCAAGACTATCAAGGGATTCTAGAGAGAAATGTGCTGGCCAGTATCAGAAAGCTTGGTCTCAGTCGCAGGTGAGGGGTCTTGCAACAGGACAATGACCCAAAACACAGCTAAAAATACCCAAGAATGGCTAAGAGGAAAACATTGGACTCTCCTAAAGTGGCTTCTATGAGCCCTGACCTAAATTCTATTGAGCATCTTTTGAAGGAGCTGAAACATGGCGTCTGGAAAAGGCACCATTCAAACCTGAGACAACAGGAGCAGTTTGCTTATGAGGAGTTGGCCAAAATACCTGCTGAGAGGTGCAGAAGTCTCATTGACAGTTACAGGAATCATTTGATTGCAGTGATCACCTCAAAAGGTTGTGCAACAAAATATTAAGTGAAGGGTACCATTATTTTTGTCCAGGCCTGTTTAATGAGTTTAGTTTTTAAACAATTGTGTTTACCACCTCTGAAAAGTTTGTGGTGTCAACATGAAACCAAATAGAGGACAGAATCAAATAATTTACTCGAAATTCTTTGTGTGATTTTAAAAGACCAAACTGACACAGATTATTACACCCATCTGACCCAGCATGGTACAAAATGAACCTGCAAGATTGCTCTGCCTGAACAGCTTGAACTCTCACAGCCACAGAGGATATTACACTTAAAGTAACGCAGGACTATGTCCTGTTTTTTTTTTTTTTATTTATTTATTTTTTGTGTTGTGTTGTTGACCACAGGTGGTTGTTAGACTGAAAAGACCCAATATGAAAGCACAAGCTATCATATGAAATTATTCTATTTCAACCTTCAGAAGGCTGAAGAGAAAATGTATAAATAAAGAAAAATAAATTATGGTATAACCCCTGTGCTAGGGCTGGGTGATTAATCAAATTTAAATCACAATTATGATCTGGGTTTTCAACGATTATAAAAATGAGATGGTCTGATTATTTTTGTCCTTTGCAATTACCTCTTGTGCTGTTTTCAGTTGCAAATCGAGCACTGGTAACATTGCATCGCTCTGCTGCAGGCTCCTCCCACATCCCCGACTGCTTTAGTTTTATTCAGCGCGAGTTGCAAACACCTCACCGGTTAAGGGCTGGAAATTAACACAGTGAACAACCCGGGATTTAAGAAACTCATCAACACTTGGGACAAACAGTATCATTACCATCTCAACACTATTTTAGTGGAGTGTCTCTCCCTGCCCTCTTTGATGAGTGTGGTGGGGGTGTTGTAAAGGACGTGGCTGCAGTCTAAAGTTTCGCCACCGCTACAGACCTGTGTTCAAGCCGCACCATAGAGCCATATAATATAAATGTTGCGCTACATTTCATTGAAGCAGATTTCTAAGGAAAACGAAATGTCTTAGTCTAATTTTTTCCAGATCACAGCGGTCAGAACTTAGCTGCTCGTCTGAGCAATAGCTATGGGAACCTGGTGGAAAGAAACTAGTCTGTATTACCACAGACAAGACTTAAAATGTCACACTGACAGCTAATTTTTATCTGCATCAATTCCTAAATATTGATACATATACATATCATAAATGTTTAGAGCTGCACTATTTTGGCAGAATTTCTCAGTGATCCGCCCCATATTGACGGTTAATTCTGCACCCGGCCAGTCTAATGTTAACTCTTGTTTTATGTCTTGTTCCGTCCTTTTACCTATTGTCCTTGCTTCAATACAGCTAGTGTGTTGATATCCAGTTGCTGGCATGTGACGCAGTACCCGTAGGAAAGCAGCTGGGCAACAATGGCTCCAGGATTCTCTATAATGTTATAATGAATGTCAGTGTATCATCAAAACATTCACATATAGTCTTTCTTCTAAAGATTGCACAATTTCTGCAGTTGTTGTACTTGTCTTCATTCTTTTTCTGATCCTCTTCTGGTGGTATTGCTCCATCTTCTGCTTCAAGGAACGGATAGCTAAGCTCCCTGATAATGGACCAAATTAAGTGGGTCACCGATGCAGAAGACGGACAAAACTATCTGTCCGTCTGTGTATCTGTATCCATCTCCTTTACACTAAGGAAATGTTACAATCACCCAGTAAGGGTGTCAGGAGAGCATCCACCAAACATGTATATACCGCTTAGTAAATGAATGAATGAATGCAACATTGCTTAAATTTTATTTTATTACTTGCATTGCATGGTACTGTGAAATGGTTTAGGTAGTCTGGGGAAAATCAGCACGGGCTCAGAAATATCTTGGAAATTCTGAAACAGAATTATGTAAGGAGGAAGCACTTATAACCTAAAAATCCCAGACATACGAGTTCTGATAAGTTACACCATGGCTTTATAGTAACAGGGCTTGATTGGATGATGGGCCTGCAGTCCAGACCTAACTTCTACTGAAACCTTCCATTTCTACATATTTTATAAGTAAAATATTTTTTCCTTAGGTCATTTTTACTTAGTTCTTGTTAATTTGTGCTTGCACAAATAAATATATAAAAAATATATATATAATAGATGATTAGATTTTTTAAATGCATTTCTTTATTTATGTTTTAGAATGGGTTTTAACCATTAGTTTGATTTCATGCTTGTTGTTATTGCAATTACACTTGTGTTTTGTTATTTTTAGCCAAATGGGCTCCAGCACAGACATGACTGAAGACCCAACCTATGTGCATTAAAGATAATGGGGCAAACCTTAATTAGAAACAGCTGAGACATGGAAGTATAGGACTATAAGTAGAAAAAAAAAAAAAAAAAGAAATGTGAGATTAAGGAGTTTCCTTTTACTACTCCTGCCTTGTGCCACATTCAGTTCAAAGCCTCTCTTGTAGTAAATATTTCCAAAGCCAACATATGTTCCACAGAGTTGTTCTGTTTAAGACTTGATTCAAACAAGAAAAAAATGCTGGAGGTTTTACAGGTCTGTAGCAACGGCCAGTCATTTAATCATTATGGTTCTTATAAACAAACGGTTGCTGAATCATCCTTTTTTTAGGATGCATGATGTTTCTTCTTGTTTACACTTTATTTTGGCTTTTAAATCACATGGATTCTAACTGTTTTTGTTTTGTGTAGTTGGTCATGGATAATAGCATTTCAATTTGAAATATTTATTACTTCTGTAATTTAGTTTAAAAAACGTCTTAAATTATATAATTTAAATCCAAATGTATTATTACTAAACCAGCTGAGCCTTCTCCTTTTTAAAAGTGGCATTATGGGTAACGTAATTGAGAGTTTTTGTAAAGAGGATGCTGAGGAGGAGGCTAAGTGACTTATAATCAGCCATTAGGTATCTAGATCGATTAGATTTTTTAGAAAAAAAAAACATCTTATTTTATGTGGAGTGTGACAGAAGTAGAAATAAAGACCCTGACTGCCTCTCATACGGTTGCTATTGCAGTTAGTATTAAGATTTCTGCTCTTTAATACAGATTAAAAACACTAAACTTAGGCAAAATATTTATTAATTATCAAATCGAATTCATTATTATTGATAACTAGAAAAAAATTATTTTAGAAATGTTACAGTGACACATAGGAATAAATTAAATCCATTAAGGTTTACTGCATAAAAAAATCAAACATATATTCCAAAAGATGCAGATAAGTACATCACAAAATTCCCAATACAAGGTAGGCCTTTGACTGACATACTTCTTTGAAGCCCGTCATCTCACTTCAGACTGAGCAAGCTATTGTATCCAGTCACTATCTACATGATATATCAACACAGTTTCCAGATGCTGTCATTTGAAGCAAATAAGGCAACAGAGGGAGATGAGTTGTTGTGAATCACCCTGGGCGAGAACAATAAACGACAAGGATGAACATATGATAATGAGTTGGTATTCAGCATGTGACCATGTAAAGAAAAAACTACTATCATCACCCCCACCCCCTTAGGATGTTTCAGACTCCAACTGACACCCCTTGGTGTTAGTGTCAGTGATTGACATTTTATATTTTCCCACTTTTGCATGCACAGTTTAAGGACAGTTTGACGCTCAAAGCTCTGAGCAGGGGTTCATGTTAATGATAGTTTCTGCTGGGACAAAACCAGCCTATATATCCTCTATATAATGGATCCTTGGCAAAACTTAACTAGTTAAGTAGATCCGACAGAAAATGACAGACACCCATTTCCTTGTACATTAAAATTGCCACTAAACTTTTTCATTATTCAAATACAGTTTTAGAAAGCGGTTGGATATTTTTTATTTTTATGTCACATCCAAACTTAGAAACTTAAGACATATTATATAAAAAAAAAATGCCTCTGGATTCACCTCCAGTTTAAGACTTTTTTTTCCCATTATCGCTGTAATCAATTTGTGTACTGCATACTGGCTAATTGGGATTCATTTGTTTTGAGAGCAGAAGCCTCTTTCAGGCTTATGAGCGCTTAACTGCCACTTCAGCTACAGCTGAAAATCATACTAAAACCATTTAGATTTTTACCAAGACTTTTCATCACCCAATCATCCAAGGCAATTTACTTTGAAAAAGAATTCATTTTCCAGGATACTTCATCTCCAAGACTTACCAAGTCAATCCACCATGTGTTTAACCAAAACCAAGCAAAAGTGTTTAATTTGAATGATATCCGGCCAGCTCATTTTTACTTGATATTTCAGTCAAGCGCTTTTTAGCTGTCCACTTTAGACTTCACGAGGATAGTTCAGTAACACCTTTTTTAAATTACCCATAAGTCAAATTCCTTTGTTTTGAAGAGTATTTTTTTTTAATTACTAATACTAATTTGAATCAAATATACATCCCATAGGATAATATATCAGTTTAGTATGAATTATTTCAGATGAGGACATAGACACATAAGGGAAAATAATAAATCTGCTGACAAACTGTTGGAAAGTTGAAACTATAAAAGGCAGAGAAACATGTTCCAGTGTCTTGCTATGAATCAGCTGCTGCTTTGTGTTAACAGGCTGGAAACAATTTAGCTCAAACTGGAAAATCAGTGAACTGTCGACAACCAAATTTTCCTGCTGTGGAAAATTTTGACCAAAACTGACACAAAACAATTCATAATCCAGGGTGTATAAATGATCATTTACAGGAAAAGTGTCAGGATCACCGGCTGCTCTGGCTGTAGTCTGTTAGTTTAAAGTCTCCTAGAGATGTGTTCCTCATCCTGCAGCCATGTCTCTCTAAAACAATTCAGCATTTATATTAATTCACTATGTCCTTTTTAGTCCTATGAGCTTATCTGTTTTCTTTGTGGAGTCATTCCAGGGACATCTTTGACATCATTTTACATTTTTTATTCCTTAATTATTTTAAAGTTTGTGAACAATCACAAGTAAATTCAGTAGTCTTTTGTTTTTCCTCCAACATTCCATTACTGTGAACATGTGGATTCATTTAATTACTCTTTAGACTTTTTCCTCATGAGCTTCCTTGATTAAATTCCAGTCTCTTGAGCTCTCAGAGAAATTGAAATGATTATGGATAGTAAGTCTTGTAAGGGAAGCCAGGCAAACAAATTGTAGTCACAACAATAGTTCTAAATGTCCAAGATACCAAAACAGTATAAGGTAGATATAGTATAGTTATATGTAGTTGGTTGATTGAACTAAGATGTCATGTTATATTAACATTGGCCTTTATCATAAAATGATTCTTTTGTTTCGTTGCATTTATGTATATTTTCTTATTGTTAATTTTGAAATGTATTTGTTTTAAAGAATGCAATGTCTAGTAGTTCCCCGACTTTCCAGTACCTGACTGGACTCAAAGAAAGATGGAACTCAGGCCAGAGATTACCACAGCACCGGAAGGAAATGCATGGCGATAGGGAACACATATTGCAAAATAAATAATCTTAAAAACATAAAATCATTTTTCCTTAAAAAAAGCACTGATAGAGGTTTCAGAATTGTGTTACTTTCAAAAGAAAAATATATATATATATATTTTTTTTTTCTGAGCCAAAAGGCAAAGCTCTTGATTTACCGGTCGATCTACGTTCCTACCCTCACCTATGGTCATGAGCTGTGGGTAGTGACCGAAAGAACAAGATCGCGATTACAAGCGGCCAAAATGAGTTTTCTTCGCAGGGTGGCCGGGCTCTCCCTTAGAGATCGGGTGAGAAGCTCGGTGGTCCGGGAGGAGCTCAGAGTAGGGCTGCTGCTCCTCCACATTGAGAGGAGCCAGATGAGGTGGCTCGGGCATCTGGTTAGGATGCCTCCTGGACACCTCCATGGTGAGGTGTTCTGTGCACGTCCCACCGGAAAGAGGCCCCAGGGAAGACCTAGTACACGCTGGACGGACTACATCTCTCGGCTGGCCTGGGAACACCTCGGAATCCATCCGGATGAGCTGATGAATGTGGCCGGGGAGAGGGAAGTCTGGGTTTTCCTGCTTAGGCAGCTGCCCCCACGACCCGACAGATAAATGTCAGAAAATGGATGAATGGATGGATGGATGGTTATTAAAAAAGACAAAAAAAACCTGTATCCTCGATCTGTCTTAATTGTTTGTATTTAAAAAGCCAACTGACACAGGGATAAATTAGTGTTTAAATTGATTAAACCTGTACTGAGGGACCCTGTTTCTCCTCCCCGATAGCAGCAGCTCGTACTCTCTATGCGAAACATGGGTCATGTCATTGATTATTTTATGGGCTTGTCTGCGAGAGGCCTGTTCATAGTTGCTATGCATAGACAATTGATCTTCAGTGCCTGTGATTTTCCATACAATTTTTAATTGACCATAGCAGCTTGTTTTCCTGTTGCACAGCAAGGTTACCAAACCTAGCTGCGTCGCTAGGCTCTCCAGAACAGCCAGGTAAAACAACATAATCCTTTTTGTTCACTCCTTGATTTCTAAGTCTGCACATCTTGAACTGACCAAGATGTCTGACTTTGCTGAAAGATGAAATTTCTTTTTAACTTGACATGTATGAAATATGTGTCTGATAACCATATATAGCACAGATAAGTGAAAATAAATAAATCTGTGTACACTAAGAACATGTCTGGTATTTTTTTAAGTAAGCACGTTTCATAAATACAAAAATAAATGTTGAAAATATGTCAATCTAAGATCATGATTCTACAGGGCATATCACATCAGTCATGTTTCTTATATTTATATATTTAAGTTTTGAGCATGTCTGAGTACAGTGTTACATGGTATTTGCAATGCTTAGAGTTAAGACAAAAGGAATAGCATTCATCCAAATCACATGTCATAATATGACACTTGAAATAAATAAATGCAACTTGATTGGCCAAATGTTGATATACAACATGACTGGGTATTATGCAAATACCATTTCACAGCAGAGTGTGATAAATTGTCTGCCAAGCTTGAGGAAAAATGTCAAATTACACTTGCTACTAACTGTTTCCATCTAAGAGTCAAGATAATTTTAAATGAAGCTCTGATTGGCTGACTAATGTTTAATTTCAGTGAAAAAAACTTTTATTTTTTCTCTCTCTCTTCTCTACAAGCATAATTAATCTTTTGGTCAGTCAAGTAAGTTAAAACTTATAAGAAATTTCCATTTCCCATCTTCATCAACCTATTTAGTGTTTAACATTTACTGACATTTAGTGTTAAATATGTGTAAACAAATCCCTTTTTTAATGCCAAACACAGTTGTGATTGGACAGTGGCTGTCAGTGGCCAAAATTCTTCCAGACATGAACATATTTTCATGTGTGACTGGATCAAGTTGCTCTCTGGTGCAGCAAATGAAATGATTGCACTGTAGATAACTATTTAAAATTGTGTACATGTGTATTGTCGTATTCAATGTGCCTTTTAAAAAAAACTGGTTTTTGATGATATATAATTTTCTTTTGTAATTTATCTCTGATTATGATGAAAGGTGTACCTTTGAGAGGATTTTTGTAGAATTTAGTAAAAAATTACTAGTGTATGTTTGTTTGAATTGCATTGTAGCACAATTTTTAATAATTTAAAATATTTTAGTGCTCTGATAAACACTATTTAATGTATTTATGCTGTCAAAAAAATAGGGTTTAAACATGCTTATAAATATAGCATGCTCTTATGAAAGGATCTGGTACAGCACAATCTCTGCTTTTTATTTACTGCCATCAGTTTATACATGAATATATTATGTTAGTCCCAAGGAAAAACAATGACATCAGCAAAGCAATCAGACAATGGCCAGCTTTAGTTCAGTCCCAAAAAAAGAAACTTTGTAGGATCTATTTAGGATCTATGTTAAAAGTCCAAAAGGAAAANNNCCGATCTTATATGTTAGGTATATTTAAATAATTGTCAGCTGGGCTTTTTTCTCAAACCTGCTCCAGTTATGCATAACATTTGCTGAGACTTGTGAGGAAGGCCTGGGTCGAAGTTGACTTGCAGATCAATCCCAGTCTTTTAATTTCTGTGCAGTACAAGATGGCAGGGATTTACTGAAGCAGCACAATTAAGAACCTGCCAGCAGAGTCGACAGGTTGTCAAGTCACACAGAAATATACTGAAGTGATTTTCAAATATATTCTCATACCCATACGTTGTCAGAAGGTAAATCCCTTCGGTCTATAGCAAACTCAAACATGTTGACACTTAAAAACATTCCTGATGTGGATGACTGACAGTGTGCAAACTGATATGGGTATTTTTGTACTGGAGTTCTATTTTGAGATTGCTTTTAATTTGTCCAAAAATAAGAATTTCTAATTACTGTCAAATGTTTGTCTTGTAAAATTGGAAATATTTGTATATTTTTCAGTCTAACACAGGACACAAAAGCTCTGATCTGAAACATACTAATGAAATTCTTAGTGACCCTTTCCTACATGCTCGTGTCCCTAAAAAAGTTGACTTTATAATTTACCAGTTTCTTTATAGTGAATCAGGAGGCATCTATTTCAAGGCTGACAATTTTGTCTTCAAGTGAAAATGTATGAATCGACATACATTTTTTTCTTTTGCTTTTAATAAGTCTATCTGCTTCTTATCTATTAAAGTATGCTTTCACCAGAACAGTAACAGTGTGGGCTGTTTGGTTGTTGACAGGTTGCCACAGTGTCTCAAAACAATGAGCTAACAGTGAGCTAGAATAAGCAACATAGCTGTGTATTAATACAGTAGAGTTGCAGAGAAGAGTTGGATATCTGTTAAAATATAGAGTAAACTTTTTGCATTGCACATACCTTTGTGGTGGTCAATGTCCCTGTTCTGCTTTGTGTGGCTGTAGTGGGCGTGCCTCTGTTTCAATGGCAACGAGTGTCTTCACCCACACCTGTCTGTAATCAGTGGCGTATTTCTACTTGCATGGTCTAACAGTGACCGCCAGATCGTTTGTTTATCCAGTGGTAACACCCCCTTTGCCATTTCTGAATTCATTTGTCCATTTTTCACAGCTTTGTCTATTCTTTGTTTATTTGCTCCTCTCAGAAATCAAGACCTGCCTGCCTGCCAACAACAAGCCTCTGCTAAATTTACGTTTAACTATCAAAGTGATATAAAACTTTCCAACCTTAAAACTCTGTGCTTCTGACTCATTTTGATGGTACCCTGACATTTATTAGTTACACTCCTGGAGCCATTGTTGCCTGTGGCCTCTCCACACTCTGCATTTTACAACTTTACAACAGCATTTTGCTTTACAGCAATGTGTCACACACCAGCTAGTGTATCCTAACATACTGATGCAAGAGACATTATTGCATGAAATAATGAAATAAGGAAAAGAAATAGAGAAATGGGTGTAGCAAGAGATAAGAGTCAACATCGGACTGACTTTTACAGACTGGAGATATCTAAAAGGATGGAAGACAGATGCCAAATTACCCTTCATTAAGCAGAGTTTTGTTAGATAAAATATGCCAGTAGTGGGGCTTTTAGTTGGACAATAGAAAGATAAGGTAATATTTTTTCAGTCCCACATGGGGAAATTTATATGACGAAAGAGAGAAAAAAGAAAGGAAAAGGCTGAATTGTTTTGAGGAGGTCAACTTTTAGTTTCAACTTTGATTTTAGCTGTGATGTTATTTATTTATTCATGCATTTATTCATGGTGAGGCCTCTGAGGTGCAAAGGCCTCTGTCAGACTGAACTCACAGACCATTCTGATGTATGTCAGCTCTTTCATGCAGGCCTACCACAAGTTACTGCCAAGGACAATGAGACGCTGACCTGATGAGTCTGCAGAGTGGTGGAGCTTCTGGTCTGTCTGTTGACTTTTAAAAAGGTATCTGCTCTGTGTTGGGGGAAGAATCTGCAAGAAGTCATCACAGACAGGATGGAGAATGATCGTTTGCCTTTGAACTGCAGGAGAGCAGTTATATCCCTGTAACCCAAGAGGGCGGACCTGCAGGAAGTAAAGAACTGGATATCGGTGTCTCTGTTCGGCACAGAGTAAAAAACTCCTGTGCAAAGCCGTAGTTGATAGACTCAGAGAGGTGATAGCATGTGTGATTCATACTGATCAAGCCTAATGTGTGCCTGGCAGGAAGAAAGGGAATAATGTTACTCTAATCCAAATGTTTTGGAGGTCTCCAACTCACTGGCTGCTGATACTGGTTTAGTTTCTGTAGACCAGGAAAAAGCCTTTGATCGGGTTGAACACCAGTATTTGTTGCAAACAAGGGCAGCTTTTGGGTTAATCTAAAGTTTTGCTCTGTACCTTGACAGTGACGAATATTGACAGTTAATGGAGGTCTGAGCTCTCCTTTTAGCATCCAGAGGGCCATCATGCAGGGTTGTCTCTGTCAGTCATGTTGTACCCTCTGGCTACTGAACCTCTGCTTCATAAATTGAGGTTGGCATTATCCGGTGTGTTGTTTCCGGGCTGAAAGCTTTGTTGTCTAATAACGTTATGAATGTGCGTGTGTGTGTGTGCGCGCGTGTGTTTTTTTTTTCATGTCATTAGATCATTTTGAATGAAACACCACTGACTATTGCATGGTTTCATTTATATGATTGCTAATCAGCAGTATTAAAACAAGAATACTCCTGATTCCATTCAACTGAAATTGAGTCCTCCAATTAACCCCTTACCAGCAGTTGAACGCTTAACATCTGGTTTTCTTGTTGTAATGTCATGACTGTAAATAAGATAAGATAAGATAAGATAAGATAATACTTTATTGTCCGTTTGCGCCAAAAATTGTGCTGAAGCACCAAGTCAGCAATCACAGACAAGACTGCAGTCATACAAAAACAAAGTCTATAAACATCAATTAAAATATCAGCAACAAGAAACATAAAATCTACATTTAAAAAAGCACCGACCATCCTGACAGTTCGAAAAAAATATGTTAATACAAATTATGGCTCCCCGTGTCTACCCGACGGCATGAACACGGACAAATGAGACCTTTACTGAAAGCTCACATCTCCAAAACTCTAAGTTTTATCTCGTTCTAACCAAGATTTATCTGACCAGAAGCAAGAGAAGGCCTAAGTTATGCTTCACATTAGTTAAAGATAGTCAAAGAATCTGTTACCTTTGCTGTCTTGCCTAAAACTTATATCCACCAGGATAAAACCAATTTTTGTTAAAAAATAAAAATAAAAAAATAATAATAACTGCATTCCTTACTGTCTTTTGGGAGCACTTTTTCTGTCCAAAAAAATCACAAGTTTTTGCCCATTTCCATGGGTTTTGACAGACAAAGGAAAATGTTGGTTCTTTTTCTTCTTTCTTAAGTGCTAAACAGAAAACATCAGTTTTTGTAAACCCAATCTGACGCACCTCTCCAGCAGGAGAAGACAAGGAGGAAGAGGCATTGTACTGCAAGAGTCTGCATGTGG
This sequence comes from Melanotaenia maccullochi, assembly GCA_037177255.1. Lineage (NCBI taxonomy): Eukaryota > Metazoa > Chordata > Actinopteri > Atheriniformes > Melanotaeniidae > Melanotaenia > Melanotaenia maccullochi. The sequence goes on along the minus strand of JBAGKP010000016.1, from coordinate 5,618,204 downwards.
TTTCTTTCTGTGAGCAAGAACTCTGAAGAAAAGAAAAAAAAAAAACTGCGTTAATGCGAATACAAAAAATGAACAGTTATTATTAATGTGTTAATATATTCATTCATTCATTATCTGTACCGCTTTGTCTGTACCGGGTCGCGTTGGTAAGCTGGAGCCAATCCCAGCTTTTCAACAGGTAAGAGGCAGGGTACACCCTGGACATGTCAACAGTTCATCGCAGGGCCAAGTATTCTTTACAGAATCAAAGCACTTAGTGTGAATCTACTAATTCCATTGTTTTCTTTGTTTTGAGGACTGAGGTGGATGCTATGTAAACTTAACTCCTCACAAATTCTGCACAATGCTGCCACATCATTTCAAAGACAGTCGAATAAGCATTCTGTACTACTCTTTAAATGTTGGCATTCATAGAGGATGAATCCACAAGACAACGTTGGTGCATCCACTTGTGTGTGACATTATAGTTATTTTAAATCATCATCCCTCCCCTTCAGTTTCAGATCTGAGCGATGGCTTTCAGCAACTTATGTGACTGGAGAGTTATTGGCATGAGTGATGGAACCCCAAAGGAATCAATAGCATGCAAGCCTTGTACTAGAGAAAATACCTACATATATCAAAGTCATTAAATGACCACACTTACCATACTGAAGGCAATGTTTCTCAATTTGACCTGCCTTTTCTTATCAGTATGTTGGCTAGATATGAAAAATTACAGCGTTAGATACAAATCTCAAAGGTGTGTGCTGCTGCTGCACTCTCCTGAAAGTGGCTGAGCTGAGGAGGACTTATATGCTGTTTCTTGGGTCAAAGGAGATATGTTGACAACATCTCTAAGATCTACCATCCCTTTTAAGTAATAGTTTTTACATACAGGCTAGATGATTTATGACCTTGACCCTGACAATCGAGTTGTCTCCATTTCTACGATACCACATCTAAAGCAAAGTCAATTAAATGATTGAACAGCATGGTGTTTTATCAAGTGGAGCCATGTACCAAATGGATGCACTGCCTTAGCCAGTCATTTGACCTTTAATTATCTTTCCTCAAAACTGGATTAGATAAAGCTTTACACTCAATGGAAGCACGTTGCTATCTATCTTTCAATTACTCCAGACCCTTAACGAATGGAATGGTAGATTGCATGTGAAAGAGGAGAAATAAAGAACTTGTCATAGTTGAAGTGTAAAGCTTGGTGACATAGGTTTTTGACACGTTTCTGTATTATTAAATGTTTCTTTCTGTTTTATAAAACTCAGTTGATCCACTTTTAACCATTGTGGTCCCATGGTACAATATGAAATGGGCACAACATTATAGTCATTCCATTTGTGCTGATGTGCACGATTTATGCTTTTTCCCCCGTTTTTCATGACAAGCAGCTTGATTACTTTTCAAGTAATTTATTCCAGCGGGACGTTTTCTTTTGTTCTTGCACCATGTATGTGTTATTTGCAGATGAGCTGGAACATAGTTAGAGCATCCATTTTTGGCACATGTACTCTCAAGCCCTCAAGTGGTTTTTGATATTCAAACTTAAAAGTGCAAGCTACTTACACAATCTTATCCAAATTTCTAGGTGAAACAACTTCTGACAAATGTCATATGTATATATATA
>JBAGKP010000016.1:5580797-5605788 GCA_037177255.1 Melanotaenia maccullochi | reverse complement strand
TAGATAGATAGATAGATAGATAGATAGATAGATAGATAGATAGATAGATAGATAGATAGATGGATGGATGGATAGATAGATGGATAGATAGATGGATAGAAAGACAGACAGACAGACAGACCTTAGTCATGCCCAAAAGCCAGAAAGCTGTTAATAGATTTTTTATAGATTATGGAACAAATAAAACCATTTGTTTATTTATGTATTTAGTTTGTCTGTTTTTATTAATATTCATTGTTTGTTTGTTAAACCATTTAAAGTTAAAAATAAAAATTTGATCTTCTTCATCTGAAGTAACTTTTTGGCCCTTCAACAAAATGTTAAAAAAGTGTTTTTTTTTTTTTGTTTTTTTCTCCATGGAGTGATGCAAATGTCTCAGAAACTGTATACATCATATATGTTTGTTATTATCAGATAAAATGTGGAAAAAAAATTCAATTGAATATAAGACCCTGATCCATTTGTGCAAACATAGTGATGGTTTCAGGGATTTAATGTCCTGTCATCACTGGTGGAACAAACACAGTAATACAGAAATACAGCAGCTAATTTTAACAGTAGAATGCAGGACATCTGTCTCTAAGCTGAATCTAAACTGAAAATCACTCAATAAAAACCTTATCACAGAAAGCTTTCAACCAAAACAACTACAAAAAGATTCATAAAATCGATGTTTTCTATGCTGGTTAAAAGTTTTGGCCAAACCTATCAAGCCCTGGCGCTACATAAGAGTGATTGTTCTTATGCCATCTATTAAAGACATCAGCATGTCTTTAATAGATGGGAAACTTGATCCTTCACAGTTGTCAATTAGCCACATAAAGGAGTGGAGGTTGCAAAACTGGACAAACTGAACTCTGTGTACAAGCACCTTGAGATACCAGGATCCCACTCAAAACTTTTATTTGATGACTTTTCTTTGGTTTTTAACAAAATTCAGTCTAACATTTTAATGGAGAGGCTGGCCTCTTATTTTTGTCTTCCAGACCAGGTGTTAATGTTGTTAAATTTCCTAACAGAAAGGCTCCAGCAAGTTTCTGTAAATGGGCAAATGTTCTGGAGGACATTATCAAACACTGGTTAACCTCAGGGTTGTGTATTGGCTCCACTTCTGCTCACCATGTACACTGACAGCTGTAGAGGACAGGTTTATTGTGAAGTGTTCTGATGACACTGTTCTTTAATGTAAAGCACTTTGAATTGTCCTGTACATGAAATGTGCTATACAAATAAACTGCCTTGCCTTGCCTAATCCCTTCTTCAGGAGTTTGAACATGGTCCTGTGTTATCACATTTTGGCAGTTGGTGTGATGACAATTATTTCAACTTGATTGTTTCAAAAACTATAAAGACATGATTATTGAGTTTAGACGCAACAATAATGACCACAAAGTGAGTGTAATTCATGGTCAAGATTTTCAAATAGTTGATTCAAACACCTTGGCACTGTTTTTGACTATAAGCTCAGGTTTGATGGTAAATGGTAAATGGTCTGTATTTATATAGCGCTTTACTGTACCTGGAATGATACACAAAGAGCTTTACATTATGCATCACATTCACCCATTCACACACACATTCACTCACTGATGTCAATACTGAGTCTGTGGGTAGGATGGGCCACCAGAGAATCCATCTGATGAGAAGACCGAACTCTTTTAATGTCAGTAAAGAACTTTTTTTGTTCATTTGTTGAAAGCATCTTAACATTTTCCTTTATCTGTTGGTTCAGTGGTTTAACTCTGAAGGACATGAACAGCCTGCAATCCATAGTTAAAACTTGGTCTAAGATTTTTGGAGTCAGACAAAGAGACTTGTCTTCCCTCTGGGAGATTCAGGTTATTAAGAAAACAAAGACCATCAACGGTGATCCTCACCATGTGAGTTTGCTTTGAGGAGCATGGTGGGCCAGCGCAACCGTCCTCCACAAAGGAGAATCAATAGATATTTAACATATTTTATTCTTTCCACTCTCACACTTCTTAACTCTGACAGCAGTCATTTTAAAGGACATTTATTCTGCATTGCTTTATTTATTGCTTTATACTGAGCCAACAGGTGTCTTAGCCTGTATTGGTATTTATAGTTTTATTGTTGATTGTTTAATGTATTTATTTGTCATGTCTTCCAGCGACCTTATGGGGTACTGTGTATTGATTATATCTGTCACATTGCACTTGGAATGCTGACGGATGTCTGTGGGAAGCTGCAAATGAATTGCCTGAATGGGATAAATAAAGTTTTCTGAATCTGAATCTGAAGAGTCTCTTTGTAATGGGCTTATCCATTCATCAATATCCCATTAACAAGAAAACCAATTAACACACTTAGGTAGAAACTGACTGATAAAAACAAAGGTTCACTTGCTTTTCCATTTACAAATATGCAATATTGGGTAATATTTTCAAAAGTATTTAGAAAAGCCAAATATTATTCTTGTCTTAATCTCTTCGTATTGATTTCCTTATATTACCTAAATATGTGGAAATCTTTTGATGTGTTTAAAACATTTATTCAGTAGTTTACTCAAATTACAGCAAAGACCCTCAAAGTTTTTATTATTTTATTTTATTTTTTACTGGTTTTCATTCATCCAAACCATTCTCTGCATATTAATCTGTGTGAAGTATAACCAGGTACTCTGAACGAGCTAGTTGCAGACTAGTGAAGATGCACCTCAGCTGCACTGGTGAGATTGGCCTTTTGACTTTACCCTCAAGTGTTGACGTAGAGGGACTTGCCATCCCATGTGGAGATAAATTGTGTGTGTTTTTCTTGTCTGTTAGTGCACACACACACCACTCCCCAACAAGTAATAGTGTTGATATGAGTTCCCTTGTACACAGACAAGTGCTGCCTGTTGTATTGAAAAGAGGGGGCTGTGTAAGCTGCGATGGCCGTGGGGGAGTTTTCGCTTTCATCAACGAGGTCAGCCTCTCAGCAAGAGCTTGTTGCTGCCTAGTAGTTTATCTGCAGTACATCATGGGTGATAGATGGATAATGGAGAAGCCATAGCCTTTCATTCACACTGCTATATCATCTCAGATATAGTATCTTGAAGCTATATGTTCATTGAATTTCAGTCATAAGCTTATGAGATCAGATTAAAAGCGCTGTGATGCAGATATGGCCTATAAAATTCCTAATTTCTCTTCAAGACAGTTGACTATTTATATCTGCATTGGTGCAAATAAATAATTAAATAAAATACAGAAGGTGTGCTCCAGATCACAAATATTATTTAATATTTTATGTTTTTTGACTTGCATTAAATGGATATATTACTGCAACAACAAGAATGGAGTTGACCAGTGTTTATTACACCTGTGCTTTGCAAGGAAATGAATCGCTTTAAGGGGGTATTTATAAGTTCAGCCACTAACCTTAGAGCACCATAATGTTGTTTCTGAGCTTGTTCTGTAATTCCACTCAATTGACACATTTACTTCCACAAGAACAATGTTTATTTCCTTTTATTTGTCAAAGCCTAATCACTGAGCTCAGTCTGCAGTGATTTTAAGACTGTATACGGGATACAAAAAATGCTAAAGGCTAGTCATAGCTTACCCATTACATCACTCCAAAGTGTATCTACCCCCCGAATCTAAGTGAATTGGAAGCCACACCGTTAAGCACTGATGCTGCCATATCATGATAGATATCTTAAATGAACGCATTGATCACTGTCAGAGCATTGCTATTTAGAAGGTTATCTCCCCTTGTTAAAGCTGCCTCCAGTATCACATTAATTCCTCTTCTCATCAGGGTCATCATTAAGCCTTGAATTGGCCATTACACAAAGTGTTATTTACCGTCTAATACCCAACAAGGCTGGAGTGCATTTGGGAGCTGGTTATGATATTATGTGAGTTTTTGTTAGATTAAAAAGAATCAACCCTGAACAGTCTCATTAAGATCTTTTCTCTTCTACAGCCAGAAAGCCGGAGTGTCAGCAGGGTCGTTTAGTTAATTATTTATTTCAGGGTTTGTCTTGTTTAATAAAAAGTAAATAACAATTATTTTAACACATTTTCTCAAAGTTCTGAGATAAAGCAGGGGGATTATTTTTTTTATTATTATTATTATTATTATAGTTCATCTTTTTGTGAACATTTTGTCCAAGGATTGCAAAGATAAGCATATACCATAATAAACAGATTGTGATACTGGTTTATATTCTCACAGCAAATCTGTGGAGCAGCATTAAAAAGAAGAAAACTCAAGGTAGCTTGAGGTAATCTGTATGACGTATGAGGGGTATTCATCCCTCTGCACCAAATAATCCTGCTGTTTTAAATATAGAATAGATAACTGCTGGTGTGATGGTATTCTGGGGCAGATGATAGACGGCAAAATGGAGCCAAAATGAATGGGCCCTTAGTTGAACACACCTAAATTCATTTCACAGACCCAGCGGAATGGAGTTATCTGAATCAACTGTCCTCCATTGCTGCCTGGGGGATATTGGAGACAGCTAAGGTCAAATTACAGGAGGGGTTAGCTTGTGTGTGACTGTAAAGAAATTGCGTTAAGAGTTCACAAAAGCCTGATAGCCAGCAAGTTTATTACATGACTATCTACAAAAACAGGCGAGAGAGGAAAAAAAAAGTTAACCTGTTATGGATTAAACTGAGTGATAATGTATAAAACCAGCATTATCTGATAAAATTAGCATCACTTGCGACATTTCTATAACGACTGCCAGAACATCATTTGAAGTCATCCACTGAGTCACACAGCTTAATGAAAGTGATGTTCTCCAGACCCTCCCAGGTCCTCTAATGAGACTGTGCTTAAGGTGTAAATTAGTTACACAGCCTTGCTCATCAAAGACACTGGAGCAGTAAATCCACTGGGTTGCTCCAATTCCACCAGACATGATGGAGATCCATTTCATGAACATCACTCATTAATATGCTAATGGGTGTCATTAATGCGTGATAGTGAAATTAATAGAATCATGGTACTTGGTGGGTCATAGCCAAGGAGAGAGAGGAGGGAAGCGACACCAACAACTGCTATTTGTATTCTTATGAAGAAGAAAAGCACCATATAAAAATGCTCATGCCTCAATTTAGGAGTTAAACTACAATCAGCGCTTTAACTGTAAGCTTATTATGAGCAGCAACCGTAACGATTGGATTAAAAATGTATAATAAATGGCCTGATAAGGGAGGGCGACTGATAACGCTGCCATTACTGTAAATGCATAATGCATGAATTAATTCAAGAATATTTTTTTACAACATATTTTCACTTTTTCAGAGGCTTTCTGATCGAAACTGACGCTCGAGAATTTTTTAAAAAAAAGGACTGTGTCACGCTGGATCAGACACAAATCTCAGCTGGGACGCGACATAAATCAGCTTCAGGACCACGGACAGCTCCAGCACGGCACGGCATACTAAATGGACACTGAAACACATGGGGAACTGGGTTAATTAGCACCACACTGAGGCTGCTGTGCCTGTAGAATTTCAAGAGGCGATTGCTCTCATAGATTAATTTTTTTTTGTCGTTTCCGGGCAGATTTATTTCCTTTGCTTTAGCCCCAGGAGAGTAATGACTTCACAAGTGACCCACAGATACCACCACAATGAATTGCATTCGATGCAGCAACGTAAACTTTGGCACTTGTCTCGTATCTCAGTGGGTTTATCATTAAACTAAGTAGTAGATTTTGGAATCGTGCATGAGAATAGACATTTAATGTTGATGCTAAATGTAATCATCAATTATCCAAGGCCTACAAAAATGTGCCTATCAAGGAAAATGGCCACAACACAATGTCCTCTAGCTTCTGATTTAATATTAGGCCTAATTATTCATGTAAAGTAGCAAGAGCCAATAAAAGACAAGAAAGAGAACTGTCTTCTTTGGCCAATTCAGATCCTAAATTTATAACCGAAGATTTTGATCAGCGCGACGTGAGATGAAATCAGGTGCGTAACAGCGCTGATCCCTGCAGCTATAATGTGAGCTGTCATAGTCATTATGAAAACGCCAGCATCTATTCCTCCAGTCAGTGACCATATCTCTGCTGCGTGGTGATACTAGCAGCTTTGCCTTTGCAGTGCCACTTAATGACTTATGGTCCATGCAAAGGCATGCTTCACAGGACAGAACCAAGGCGGATTAGACATTACGCTCAACACCTTCTCCTCCCTCAAACTAATGTGACAGCTCAAATAGATAAGGACTTAAAAACTGACATCTTCTCTCTGGAGGAGCTTTTGGGGGAGGGGGACGAATGAGGCTTCAAGAGGGGGGATTTACATACTTTTAAAACTGATTGCAACACTAAAAATGCCAGGTATATATAATAAAGCATAAAGTTGATGACAATGTCCTTTCGCTCCAAAATCAGCGTAGCACAGAGGGTGACTTTAGTCAAAACGTTGGTTGTTATTCGAGCCACGTCGCCTACCTTAGTCAACCCTTCTTTGGCAGCTATTACAGAGAGCTACTTGTGTCTTAAACATGTGACAAAGTGAGAGAGGGGCACAGGGGAGAGCTGAGGCGCCCATGCCTGTTCTGTGCCGCGCGCCTGCCGACAGTACAGGATCCTGCGCTCCTCCACAGAGCGATGCGGAGTAGGCGGGTCGAGTAAGAAAAACGGCGCTGGGGCGGAATCCGCAACGGGATATTTAACAAGCTTTGTACGGCGGCTGTCCTCGTCCCAGTAGCCGCATTCCATCACATCTGTCCGACGCTGGACCCCGCTGCTTTTCTGGCTGAAATAATTGCGCCAAGGCGTCTTTCTCTAATCATCTATTCGTCATCTCCTTGGCGCTCCTTGAGTCGCTCTCCTCCCATCTTACCTCCTACTACTCGCCTCTCCTCTTGACTACATCTTTTGCTGGATGATTTCATTTTGTAAAGTCATTATCACCCTGAAAGGTCAAAGCCAATGCTTCTAGGCACCTCAAATCACTCTGGGATAAGCTGACTGTCACCCCGAGCGCACCCCGGCAGCTTTCTCAAAGTTTCCCACTGATGTAGAGCACTGCATCGGATTTTTCCGGAGCACCCTTCCTCGCAAATCACTTTTATTACATTTCGGATCTGTGGGTGTGAACTAGTGGGTTTTTTTGGATTTTTTTTCTTCTTTTCTCTCGGTGGAGTTTATATTGAACCCCCACAAAACTGTGAAATGAGTTTCTTTACTACTTCTGCAGCTGAGAGCCAGCAAGATTCAGCAAAAAAATGGAAAATACTGAGCTAAACTTTATCTGCTGTTCCAGAACCCGGTGAGTTCTTGCAATCCTGCTGTTTTTGCTTTGTGTCAATACAAAGTAACCTAGTCGTCTAAACAACATACCTGTGGTTGTTTCCTGCTCAATTTTCTCCCACTTATCTGCATGAGAGCTCTGCATCCGACGTGAACAGCACTTTAAAACCTGCTGCGTTGTGACAGCTGTGAGATTCTGTGACGCCTGACTACAACGCAAGCAAAAACTCGCAAAAACCGGGACGCATTTGTGCTAATACAGTCTCAGTCACCTGCACACGCACACAAACTATGCATCTGCTGAGGCTTTCAGGAGAGCATGCACATGCTTTGCGTTTTTTAATGCTTTGTCAGTTTTAGCACACAGTCATATCCCTTCTTTCTCCTGCCTATCAACCTATTCCCGCCCCCTCCACTCACCCACTCTACCATCCTTTATCTGGCTTTCCAAGAACCATCTCTGATCTATATTCCTTAGGGTGTTTTGGCATCCTCCCCTGTAGAGGATCAGATCTCTAACACTGATGTGTGGACAGAACAGGGTTCTGCCAAGATCCAGCAAGGAAGGGAAACCAGCTTGCTTTTTGCCTGGGAAAAAATAGGAAGAAAGTCCCACTGATTTCATAATTATACATTTCACCCTCAAGCATCACTCACAAAGGCAGAACATGAGTCAAGGCAACCTCATGGGATCATCAGTGGAGGCTGTGATAATGAGCCAAAAACCCTCAAAGAAAACAAATAAGATTTTTAATGCAACCATGCTGGCACAGCAGCAGGCTGTGTCATTTAGAGTGTTTTAACTTTATATCAAATTAGTGTCTTGGGCTTACAAACTTTCTTCAGTTGAAGGAAAATCTTCCTGTTGCAGAGCTTTATGGCAGAAAAAAAAAGAAAAAAGAGTGAATTATTGCAGTAATTCCTGCTAGTGTTATGCAGGAGTGTCAAAAACTTGGAGTGTTTACAGGGCCACAACAGGGCCACTGTTCAGCAGTGTCCCCATCTATTCCAGGAGAATGGTGAACTCAACTGTGTCTTGGCCTGAAAGGAAAGCTGTCTTCGCTTATAAAAAGAAAGATTTATTTTGTTGTCAGTCACCCAAACCCCACAAAGCAAACAACATGTGTATTTTTATCCTGCACTTACTAAATGCAATGTCAGTCAATAATATATAATATATTATATTTGTGTTTAATTTTCTGTATGTTTTTTTTTGCCAGCTACTGTTGGTAGACATAGACATACACATGAAAGGAGCTGAATTAGCTTGAAAACACTATAATAGTACAACTGTGACTGAGCAGGGATCCATCTATTGGCTTTTAGACTAAAGCCTACAGCAGGAATTATATGCCTGAGAGGGCTCCTTTTTCTTACAGTGTAGTATTTGGATGGCTGTTAGGGCCGGATGTAGCATCATTCCTATGTGTGATGGCTGAAGAGAGAAGGGAGGGGTGAGAAACAAAAAGAAGCTCTGCCATCCCCCTCTTTCAGTCACTGCAAGCAAAAAAAGCAAATAATGCAATGCAAAATGGTTCTCTTTTGCTTATTTTGGGTAGATTGGTCAATGCATTATGGTTCCTGATGAATAAGACCCTTTTCTGAGTGAAATAACACTACATTTTATTTGATCTTGATTGATGTTTGATTGGAAGTGGGAGGTAAGAAGGTGGGGGTAAACAAGAAGTCTGAAATGAGTTAAGAGGGAAAGAAAAATATGGTGAAATAGAAGGGATGAAAAGCAGGGGAAAAAAAGGGTTGGCTGTTCAGGGTCAAATTTTGCAAGGATATGCTCAATATCTACAGCCCATTATTTTATGATAATGAGCAAACCAACGAGTTTTACTTTATTGTAAAATGAAGAAGAGAGGCTGTAGTTAAAGAGGGGGAGACAACGAGATGAGAGTTAAGAGGAGAAAAAGGAGAAAAAAACATAAAAAAGGGGGAAAAAAATGGCACATTGAGGGATTTGAGACGGACTTTGGCAATAAAATAGAATCTTTCAGATTAAGACCGACTGGGACATTAAGCCAAAATCTGTCTCTAAGGCAGCTGGTAATTGAATGTTGAGTGTGAGGATATTCTGCAGAGGCACACAATGGACACATACAAGAGTGTGTGTCCAGTACAGCAAGTTCAGTCAAGTTTTACAAAACAAGTGCAGACTTCCCCTCGTTTTAACAGGCATTTATCAGATAATTAAGCTGACATACTCATAATTAATAGAGCAACCACATAGTATTTCAGATATAGTGTACTGTAGTAGAAAACACAAATAATACTTAAAACCAAGACAGAACAGTGAGAAAATGAATCTGTCCCTTTAACTCAAGAGCAACCTTTGTCCCTGCACACAAGGCCACCAACAGAAGAGATCTATTTGGATTTCACTGTGATTTATAGAAGCTTCAGTCTCTGAATGTTCTGAGCCACTCGTGATATGCAGCCATATAAAATGTGAGAAGTTTACGGTCTAAGGAGTAATCATGGGCTGCACGGTGGTGTGGTGGTTAGCACCGCAGCCTCACAGCAAGATGGTCGGTGGTTCGAATCTCGGCTGGGGGGAGGTTTGAACCTTGAACCTTCTGTGTGGAGTTTGCATGTTCTCCTCGTGTATGTGTGGCTTCTCCCTGGGCACTCTGGCTTTCTCCCACCATCCAAAGACATGCATGTTAGGTTAATTGATTACTCTAAATTCCCCCTAGGAGTGAGCGTGAATGGTTGTTTGTCCCCTATGTGTTCGCCCTGCGATGGACTGGTGACCTGTCCAGGGTGTACCCTGCCTCTCACCCGTTAATGCTGGGTATCTGCAGACCTAAACACCCTTTACCACCTGAGTTTAGAAAACTAAATTGTCACTCAATATTTAAAAATGTGGCATTTATTTGAATTGTTTTGGAGCGACTTGGAGGCAAGGTAAGGCATGTTCATGTGTATGATAAATTCAACAACAGGGTGATTTTATAGTGCTTTGCAGAAATGTTGAAACATCAGAAATTAAGAAGCATAATTTAAACCTAAAAACAAAAGAGAGAGAAAAAAGAAAGATCATTAGCTAGAAAGTATTAAAAACATGATCAAGTTTAAAAATTCAAGCTTAAAAGAAACAGATGCAGATTTGGACTATTAAATAAAAGCTATTGAAATACAGAAGAGAACAGGTGGGTATTTAACCTGGATTTAAATAAACTGAGTGTTTCAGCCAATCCGAGGCTTTCTGGGCGTTTGTTTCAGACGTGGAGCATAAAAGCTGAATGAAGCTTCTCCAGGTCTCCTTCTGACTCTGGGAACTCATACCTGCCAGAGAATAGACTTTAAAGTTCTGCTGCTGGTTTATAAAGCTCTGAATGGTTTAGGACCAAAATACATCAGTGACCTCTTGAACATTTCTTTTAATCTTGAAAGAAAAATTTTCAAACAGGAAAAAAAAAAAAAATGTTAGTTTTTTTTACTTAGAACTGTTCTTTAGCTGTAACAGCTGTAAACACTAAGGCAGTATATCAGAAATTAAATATGGTTCCTTCTACAGGTCATCACACACTGATGACAGAGACAAAAAATCATGTTTGAAGAACAAAACTATGAAATACTTTGAGATATTCTTGTTTTCCTCCATCTGTGTAACGTAGGGGTCAGTAATGGTGATTAACTCATCAGGTTGTGCTGTAAGCTGAGTCTGAGTCATGCACAATTATAAACAGTACAAATGGCATAATAACATTTCTTTCCAATTTTACGTTATCTAAACATTAACATAATTTGTTGCAAAATTTATTGCACATTTATTTTTACTTGACTACAAAGGTGATTATCCTGTTGGTTGTGAAACATATTCCATATATTCCCCACTTTCACTGCAGCTTCTTTATGGCCTGTATAGGCTGGCAACCATCTTCCACAATGACACCTTGGGCTTTTTTATTTTTAAATTTTTCTTTTAATTTTTATAACCAAATAAATTTGACAAGGATGGCTTAAATTGTAGGAGGGAATACCTTTTCCTTACCCATCCTGTCCCACAGCAGTACACATCTTCTGCCGCTCAGATCAAAAACAAAGCAATGCAACTGGAAAGGTGTGCGGCTTGCACTGGTCTGCCTGTGTGATTCAGTATAATCTTTTATAGAAAATGATGATATTGGGGATCGTTATGATTAAGTAATTGTGGTGTTTAATACTGGGATCAATTGTGAAATCAAGTAATCGTGGCATTCCTCATTCTCAGTGGTTCATTATTGTGAATGATAATGTAGCAATAACAACTGTTTGCTTTGTACTGGAGTAATGGAGCTTCATCCCTGGTGTGTGTGTAATAATTCCAGCTTCTGGGTTCTGCATCACGGTCGCTGGGCTGGCCACATGCTACTACATGTGGGTCTGCCCACCATCACTGCACTCCAGTTTGTTATGTTGGAGGCAAAAGGTTCTCCTTCACTGAATAGACCACTTTTCATGGCTTAAGTGGCTTCCCACAAAGACAAGAACTCTCACATCTCAGGGATTTCAGATAAAGACCTGATCAATGTGGAAAGGGGCTTTAAAGAGCAGTACCAATCAACTCTGTCCCATTCAAGCAATTTTGAGCTTCCATTTCCTTAAAAAGATATGTAAAAAAAAGGGTTGAAACATATTATTTTGTCTCAGTTATTTTGAAATGAAATCAACATGGCTCCCTGAATTTGACAGTGGTTTTAAAAGTGATATATATATTTTAATCCATCCACTTTTTGCTGCTTATCTGGGGTCGGGTTGTGGGGGCAGCTGCCTGAGCAGCAAAACCCAGACTTCCCTTTCCCTGACCACATTCACCAGCTCGTCCGCGGAGATCCCGAGGCATTCCTAGGCCAGCCGAGAGATGTAGTCTATCCAGTGTGTCCTGTGTCTTCCCCGGGGCCTCCTGCTGGTGGGACATGGCCAAAACACCTCACCAGGGAGGTGTCTAGGCGGCATCCTGCCCAGATGCCTAAGCCACCTCATCCGGCTCCTCTCCAAAGATTTAATTATGTTGTTAGAACTTGCCTCCATTTATTCCTTGAATGGTTAAAAAAAAAAAAAAAGAAAAGAAAAGATTTTAGTTGTTTGGAAAAAAATCCCCTGTTAGATTTATAATATCTCCCAAAGGTCAAAAGTAAATTTAGAAGCCTGGAGAACAAAACAACTGTATGCTGAAAACACATCCTCACACACCTGCACTGCTTACAAACTTCCATTTGACCTTTTTTCAGAAGTTTTGTATGGCCGTTCATGTGCGGTTGCTTTGTGTTCTTACTGTACGTGTAATGATTATAAATACATGTTTGCTGATCTGTAAATGTGTGTGTTCATCGACTTGTGTGTGAGCATTTTTATGGCGACATTTCTTGCCTTTGATGTTGTCTTCCCAGGACACCACAGGAGCTCATCCTTTGTATTTGTTTGTAAAACAGCCGGATGAGTGCAACTGGCAGTCAGATTAGAATTTCACAAAGGCTGTGTTTAACCCTCGGCGCTGTTATGAGAGGTATTGTTGACAGTTGTAGGAGGGAAGATAACTGGGTTAATTAGGGCCAAAAACCTCATTAGTCAGCACGGAGGGGAAGATGTAAAGTTTATCAGTTCCTGTTTCCCTACTTTGTGGATGGTTTAAGGGTTGGCTTGCAGACAAGTTACAAAGTGGAGCCTGTTGAATAAATTCAGATGATGTTTTAATCGAATCCCCTCCTGTTAAGCCCCCGCCTCCCTTCTATCTCATTTTCCATCATTGTTTTCTTTCAAATCTATTCAAAGTGTCTGATATTACCAAAAGAGTTTCATTTTAATTTGCACGGTTGCTGTGCCAACACAGAGGATCTGCTGTGGTGAGTGTTCCAATCGTAGAAAACACACACAGATGCATTTACCCCCACATTTACACACACACACACACACACACACAAAGCTCAGGTAGGTGACCATTGCGGCACTGGCATCCTCCGGTAAGTGAGCAGATGTTTAGGGGCTGAATGTTCTGTTTTGTCCTGGTCTCCAATGAAAACGGCTGCTGAAATTCTCTTGAAAGATTAGGCTTGGGAGTTCCCACATCTCATCAAGCTTACAGTATCCTCCAGAAGCCGGGGCGGGAGTCAAAATCCAACACAGCAGTCTGAAGCCAGGTCTCTGTCTCTGGGGGAAACATGTAATTCTGGCTGTTTCACAAAGTTACTGGAGGTTTTTGCAGTGCTAAAAGATGTAAAGATGGGTTTATTCATTAAAAATTGAATAGACCAAGGATATGTTTCGGCTATTTACTCATAGTGGAAAAAAGAAATGGCCATTTTCCCAATCTCAAGATGTCTGAATCAATCAGATGTTTTCAACAAGTACTGAAAGTTAAAAATACCATCAATAATGCCCTCTCAAGAAACTATTTCTTTTACTGAATGAGAACTGTGCTGACATTTTTTTTTTCTAAAGCTGCTGATTTAGAAGAATTCAATGGCTGTCTCTTTTGACGACCTAGCACAGAATATTTGCTTCTTTTTTTCTGGCGCTTCCATGTTTATCACTCAGAATAAAACTGAACAGAGTGATTTTCACACAGATGTTTGAAATGCATAGCTGGAGGACATGTCAGCCCCAAACTGTGTCTGCCACCTTTATGTAACCAACAGTAGTGTGTGATGAAAAATGCCTCCGGCTCCACGTTTTTGCATTTTATTGATTCATTTAAAGCATTTTGCCTCATGGAAGAAGGTTTTGGAAATATGACAAAGTTATGGACTTGTTTTTTTTTTTTTTATGTTGTTCTTTCTCAATTTGAAGTTGTCTTTTGATAACTACATGTTTTTTTCTCTTCTCTTTTTTTTCTGTCTTCCCAAAGCCGACAGAAGTATGAATAAAACTAAAAAAGAATGGCACATTGGCCCAAAGAAAGGATATTGGGCTGGACCAACATTTTTCTTTTTTTAATCTTATTTTATATACACAGTTTTCATAATATTAAATGTATTACTAGTGCAGTATCTGAAAAATACATACAGTGTTTGCTAATTTTATATAATCTTTAACCTTCCCCGTAAAAAACATACATGCTTTCAGTAACATCAATACAACATTTAAACTCAAAGTTTAGATTTTTGCAGAAATCATATTTACAAATAGCCATAATACTGCCTGAAAAGCAAATAAAAATAAGGATTTGTTAATAACTAATATTGACATCGATCGATTGCAATCAGTTTTTATGTGTGTGCTGCATCGCCTGCTTCCTGTAATGGCGTCCTGTAAAGCCTCACACTGTGTCATTGTTGTCAGTCTATTAGAGCATCCATCAGTATTGGCCACAGCAGACCTTGCACCACAAGATTTTTCACCAGTTTTAACTGTCCCCAAGTCATGTTACTTATTTTAAAAGCAGTTAAAGCCGTGATGCATGGTCTTTTATCATTAAATTTTAAGAATAATACAAATAGCTTTTGGTGAGTCAATCTGAAATCTGCTCACCACTGGCAGTTTTTCTCGTCACTGTTATGAGATTGCAGGCTGGGAACATCACACATGTGTCAGCAAGCTTCACAAATCACATCTTAGCTTCATTGTGGCTTATTTGAATGCAACTCTTAAAACTTTCTTGACTCTAAATCTTAAAATCTAGTATTGTGAACCTAGCTTAAGTGCTCGAGAAATTAGACCCCCTGATGTGGTTTTGAAAGTTAAAAAATAAAAATAAAGAAATGGAACTCACACAGTTTTCCTCTTTATTATTAATTTTCACTATATTTCACAATGCAGGAAATATTTTTGCTGGACTGCAAAGGGCAGAGTGGCCAATTTAGTACTTTTCTACTCTCTTACTTCAGAAGTATGCTGTTGTATTATATGTACAAGGCAGAATGGGACTAGTCTACTTCACGGAACATATGCAGTATCTAGAATTAATGGTGAATACAGATGTATGCACGGATCATAGCACCCATCAGCCTCCTTTTCAGCTCAGACAGGATGGTGTCCAGGATTTCCAGAGAATCGTTTCAGCGGTTTTTCTTTGTCGGGTCACAGAGCAGTTTTTCACTTCACCGGCTCCGTTCATCTGTGGCACAGAGAGGGCATGAGCTCTTCTGTACTTTGTTATTCAGATTCAGATTCAGAGAGGCATAACTCATCCCGTGGGGAAATTGTTCCGTTATAGTATTCCATCAGAAATACCAAATATATATATATATATATATATATATGAAATAACCCCAGCAAAAATGTTCACAATGAAATATATAGCTGAACTGTACGGCTGAATTAAAGCACAGTTATTGCACATGTGAATGGATGAGTATGAGTATATATGCATTATGTAGAATTTTTATGTATTTTGTTTAGCAAACTGCATACAAAAACAAGCTATCCTTAAGTTGTATTAATAAACTTTGGGGTTTTATAATAGTTTGTCCCACATATTAAGAAATGTTGGTTCTCCTTGATTAGTTTTGAAGAAGCACTACAAAACGTGTTGAATCTTGCCATATTTCTTGCTCTGTCACTTTCTTTCTTTTTAATCCTTGTTTCCCTTCTTAATTTCCTGTTGCATTTTGTTGCTGAATCAGCCACTGTGCACGTTCAAAACGGCCATTTTGTTGATGTGATGTGGTGCGTAAAGCGAAACTTGGCTGCGAAGTCATGCTGTGTTTCATCTTCAGGACAGCTCCAGAAATGTACATGTATGTAATAAATGTAGTTGTGCTATCAAACAAGTCAGAAATGTACATGTAGAGTTTTAAAGTCAGGAAGTTAGTGCAACGTTAACATTCAGGATGGAAAACAAACATATATTGAGATGATCTTAGACGTGTCCATGATGTCATCTTGACTCACTCTTTGGACTAACAGCTGATGTAGACTTTTTTTTTTCTAGACTGGATTGAAATAATAACAGAAATTCCTTTAGGTTAGGGGTTAGGGTTGTACTTTTATATGATGAAAGTCATTCCAGATGTCTTGGTAAATATTTCCAAAGTTGGAAAATTTGGTGTTCTGTAGGGTTTACTGACTTCAGCCTTATATTACGACTAGCAGTAGGTGTAAAGCAATAGCAGAATTTGATCCACTGGTGGCTGTACTTCACTCGAATGGCCATTTGTTTAACACCCCCCTCTGTTTACTGAACTGGTGAAACAAGAAAGACTTCCACAAAGATATTTCTTCCCAGAAGAAATAAACAGGACCTTGTCATCGGCGTCATTTCAAAGATAAATTGCAATCTGTGTGCTTCCTCACTTCTCTGAGGTACATTACATTTCCAGTGCAAATGTGCTGAGGCTCTCTTTTTAAACATAATAAAACAATTGTTTGTCATATGGCAAGGCTGAAGGAATTGTGATTGCTGGGCTACATTCAGTCAGTGCCGCCTTTAAACATAGACGGTTCTCTAAAAGATATTATCTGTGCTGGAAAACATGCTTATAGAGTCTGATATACTTTCTTTTTTTTTTTTTTACTTAAGCTGAATTTATGTTCAAGTTTAATAATAAACAAGTCTGCTGTGTTTTCACAGTCCCAAAAGGAATGCTAAAATTAACATTAGAGAATATGCTGTCCTGTTTTGCCTTTTACTGTTAATATTCTTGGCATATGTTGATGCAGGAGATGCAAATCTTCATTACATTCATGTGTAGGAAATCTACTCCCCATCATCTGTACTCTCATCACAACTCCAGAGGAACTCACACCAACAGAAAGAGCTTTCATTTTATACTGCACTTCCAAACAGCCCTGGGCTATTACTGGCACACATTGGGCAAAATCTTATTTGTGTAGATCTACAGGAGCCTCGTTTTGCTCTTTGCTTCAAATGAAAATTCCTTCGTGTTGCATCCTTCAGCCTTTTATGTGTTTACTCTAGATTATGGAGTTTCCACCCTTAAGGAGAAGTGTTTTAACAGCACTTGATGAAAAAAAAAGTGTTTGCATAAAGTTGAAAATGTGACATAATGTCCTTGTATAGTAAAAGGACACATCTGATATCACGCCGTGAGCTGATGACAAAGGCTTAGTGAATGGCTTTTTTTGGGTGATAATGTGATTATAAGGGCTTGCACAGATACGTCTGACAGCAATGTTTGTTTACAGAGAGGACTGTCACAGTAAGTACATAAAATGTGGAGGATGTGACTCAAAACTGGGTTTTAGAGGTATTTGAGGATGCAGAGGAGGTATAGAGTGGGGTGTTTGAGGAAAGAGGGTTAACAAAACAAAAGACAAAAAAGGAAGAAGGTGGTTTATAGAACAGAAAGGCCAGTGTTCTCCTGCATCAGCTTTTGGACAGCTGCCTGTTGGATGATAGGATTAAAGAGTCTTTTAATATGACCTCTGTTCTTTGGTTTGATATTAACATACCTCACACTCCCCTCTGTATAAGGTCATTTAATATACACAACATGCACACATCTGAAGTAAGACATCTTTTTTTCAAACTGTAATATTCAGGCAAAGTGGGCGTAAAAGATAACACATGGAGTTTGCTTCATGTCCAAATTCTCCTCAGCATACAAATTGATTATCACACAAGAATGTGATCTTGAAGTGGGTAGTGTGACATAGTAACCCATAATTGTTTTCAGATTCTGACAAAAAAAAAGAAGAAAAAACACAAAGTGAGTCTTTGCTCAGTATGTGGCCTTTTGCTGCTGAAAAAAAAGGAGGATGTAGGAGTGAAATGCTCAAGCTCAAGCAGAGAGGATGGCAGAAGATAACAGATATGCTGGGAAGACAGAGGTCTCCTTGTCTCAGTGCAAATAAACTATTCAGCATCACTGGAATGAGAACAGAAACTGCTGAAGGACTCGCTCGCCATTCAACTGCATCATCGACAAAAGACGCTAAAAGGGAATTGGGGAAAATTTGCTCCATTTTACTGTTGAGTAGCATAATTTCTGATTATATTTAATTGAAGGCAATGCTGTGAAAAAACTACTCTCCAGTTATGATGTAGGTTATGCTCCCATTCTCTTACAAGGGCGAAAATTTAGATCACAAATTTTAAAGCAGCAAAAGTGAATGTGGATCCTTTTACATTTCAGACAACTGAGCAGTTGTGGCCTTTTCACTACGCGCTGCTGTTTGCTGTAAGATTATTTCCAACATGATAAAAGTCTGATGAAAAGTCTTGTAAAGCAATGGGCTAAAATGGCTGTGAGTTGTTTCTTATTTCTTCAGGTTGCAGAGCAAAAACAACAACCTGGCAAAGTTAGACATTTCTGCCTCCATCACCATCTTTTTCCTTCCATTTCACTGCTTCATGCAAACCAAGCTGTTACTTTTGTTTTTACAAATCTTTAAATACAAAGTAATAAGAAAAATAAATAAATAAATCAAAAAATAAATTAACAAGACAGCTGCTAAGGCTGATCTAATGGAAGCAGCTGGGCACCACCTTCGGCATTTTGAACATTTTGGTATAAAAACAAGGTTTTTGTTCTTCACAGTAACAGATTTTGAGACTTTAAATAGCCAGCAAATTTAAGTTTATCGTACCCTGAAGGTTTGATTTCACACAAGACTTGAAAACATAACTGGGAATCAAATAAAACAAGTTATTCATTTGTTAAATTTTAACAGCGCAGTGTAAAAAAAAGCCACTGAAGTAAAAGCTGAGATTCTTTTAGATTCTTGTTTGCAATATAAAACTATATGTCGCATGCTGTCACATATTTTATTAGGTTTTATTAGAAAATAAAATAAATAAATTTAAAAAGCTGCGCAAGCATGAAAATCACCTTTTAATTACCAGTACAGTATATGAGAGACAGTTTCTGCACATACCTACAGATGCACACACACACACACACAAACACACACTCTTACTGCACACAAGTAGCGTCTGGAGAGCAATGTCAAACCAAAATCAATTTCCAAATTGCTAGCTCATCTTATCTCATTAAAACTATTGAATTAAACTTCTCCTGCATGCTTAAATTTCAATAATTAACCCTCATGCCTCTCTGTTGGTAGACGAACATGTAACATGTTGCAGCAACATTTCAAACCTTTTATTTTTTATTCTTTTTTCTTTTTCTTTTTGTTCTTGGTTAGCTGTTGTGCATTCTTCCCATGCTGTCGGCTGAGCATAGTAATATTTCAGACTCCTTCACCCAGAAGCGGTCACATGGCTGAGTTAGCTTGACAGATTGTCATCAGAATACTTTAATGGGGCTCAAACGACCCAACACCCAAATACACACACATACACACTCACACATCTAAAGAGTGATGCTGGACATGATTGACAGCACTAAAAATGAAGATAAAGACAAATGTGAGCTCTGAAAGTCACAGCAGGAAGAATTTTCTTTTAATTTTAGCCACAAAATAGGGAAAAAGTTTTATTTTGATTTTGAGAATTGCAGCAGAGCAATTCTCCACTGCACAAGACGGATAAACTCCCTATTAGAGTCAGTTTCTACCAGTTTAGATATTCTGTACAAAATATTTCAAACACCATCTGTGTAATTTACTAAGCGAGGTTTCATCAGACAGGTGTAAGATTGCAAATCAAGTTTTCACTTTCCCATTTTAATAATTTTTACGTTTCTATAAAAATCAAAGTTGTGGATAGAAATAAATGCCATGAATGATAAAGAGATAAAAAAAGTGAGCTAAATACTTCTTTCTGAATGAAGGATGGATTTGAAATATGTTACAGCGCCGTTTATGAAAAGTTATTTCCGGCGATTTACTTCACTCCAGACCCTCAGAAAACAAATGCCACTACAGAGCAGAGTAGTTTGTCATTAAAAAAGAAGAAAAAACACCAACCTTTCAGCTTTGTTGTTCAGGTTCCATGGCACTGAGTAAGGCCTACAAGGACCATAGACGCAGACAGTGCACATATGCAAAATTTTAAAGTAGGTAACTGTTTTGCAGTTTTTTCAGTTCTTGCACGCTGTACTTTTAATCTAAGTTAAAGGACAAATAACAACCATCCCAGTTAGCATTAACTTAGCTTTAGTTTATACAAGATGATATTCAGCATCCTAGATATGAAGGCAAGCCCCCCAGCATGCACTGTTTACACCAAGTCTGTTTTCTCACTGCTGTTATTCTCCTCATACAATGTGAATGGGGATGTTTTCTCAGAAATGAGCTTGTGCAGTCAAGCAATGCTGAGCAGCAGTAAGGCTAACCACCAGTCTATAGCTCAGAGGCTTGAAATTTGGCTGCTCCCATCAGCTCTCTGTCTTTTGTCCGGATAAATAAAAATAAACCATGAAGCTAAGGGCTGCTGTCCAAGTGCCAATATGTGATGAGATGGTAGTTCTCATGTGCTTAAGGAACATAACCCAAAGCTGAAAGTCAATATTCTGCATTTCACTGTAATGAAAGATCCAGTCATTTCACATCATGTGTGCTTAATGAGACATGCTCAAACAACATAATAGTAAAGCTGCTTTATCTTAATGTCACAGAAGTGCTTAAATCCTAAACTTTTTGTTTCTGTCTGTTTGTCTTGTACATAACTGCATGTTTATATTCTTTCAGATGTTCAGGGGGTGTTAAGGTGATGCAGGTCCCTGGGTCATCCCAGCAGAGGAGCCGCCTAATGACGAGTGTCTTTGTCTGCTGAACGCCCCCCTCCACCACAACCACTGCCCTCCATCCCTTCCCCCCTCCATCTCTGATGGCTCTATGGGGCATCGTCAGCCTCAGCCTTCACTGCTGGGTGTGTTTACGGTCTGGTGCAGCAGCAACAGCAACAGCCGCCGTCCTTCCTAATGACAGACCCGGGGGACCTCTGGACTGGCTTCTTTCAGATAAGGGACCCTTCCACCACTCCCCAGAGTATATTGACTTTGTGGAGAAGAACAGGCAAGGCTTCTCCACAAGATACAAGATATACAGGTGGGTTGTGACTTGTGCATACATTTTTTACAGGTATAAAATCACTACTCTACCTCAATTACCCACATAATAAATCTCTATACACTCCCATCAAACCCTATCCAAAGTTTATCTTAGAAAAACTAGAGAAGCACTACTAACGTCAGGCTGATTTTCTCATTAAGGTGCATTCATCTTTCATTCTGCCTGCACTCTCTGTCCCTTTCTCTTGTTCTTTTCCTCTTTTCCTCAAAATCAGCCACAGTGCTCATGTAAATCAACCAGTGTGTTGATATTTTGCTTCTTTGCTAGCATGTGACGGAGGGCATAAAGCAGAACTTCTCTGTAAAGTGATGCAACATCCCAGAAGGGAAAGTTGTGAAGAGTGATTTCTCAGCCTCAGGATGCTGCCAGGCAACAACCGCTCCAGAAATGTACATAATAAATGTTACCATGTCATCAGAATGAGACAGAAACTTTTTTCCTGGTCAGAAAGTTTACATAGTACTTAGAATTGTTCCTACTTCATAGTAGAAGAGCAATTGATAGATTGATTTAGCAATACATCAATAAATAGCTGTAAAATTTCCTTTCCGTGGTGTTGCATCTTTTTCTTTGGTGAGGAAATAAAACAGCAAAAGATCCTGTGTGGTCAAAATTACCACCTGTGACTGAAATAAGTAGATATTATTATATTTACTCAGCCCTTTATATTGTAAATATTAAACCTAATTCAGATGAAAATTTACACAGTTTTAAGAAGGACCAGCAAGTGTTTGTTTTTATCTGAAAAAGTGACCAAGCATACAGATTTTAAACTTACTGTAGTTCAAACTTTCAGTATATTTACATATTCTAATTGATGTAAATCACAATTCTTACCTATCGGACTACAGTCACACTATTTTGTTGGGCTGCCTTGGACATATTTGCTGTGGCATTATTTCGATAAACTTCTGCAGTGTCAAAAAATGTATTTCCATCCACTGCTGCATTGATTTTTTTGCCAAGATCTTGTATTGATGACGGGAGAGTCCAACCACTTCACAAAGTCTTCTCCAGCACACCCCAGAGATTCTAAATGTGGTTCCGATCTAAACTTTGTGGTGGCCAATCCATGTGTGAAAATGATGTTTCATGCTCCCTGAACCATTCTTTCACAATTTGAGCCTGAAAAATCTTGAGTCTGTCATCTTGGAATATGCCCATGCCATCAGGGAAGAAAAAGTCCACTGATGGAATAACCTGCTCATTTAGTAGATTCAGCTCACCTCATTCTTTGGACATAATGTTGCTAAACATAGACCTGACCAACTGCAACAACCCCAGATCGTAAACTGGCCCCATAGGCTTGTACAGTAGGCAGTAAGCATTCTGGAACAGTGTAAACCTGGATTCATCACCCATTGCTCCAGAGTCTCATCTTAATGCTTTCTAGCAAATTGAAGTTTTTTTTTTATTTTCTTTTCATTAGTCTCATTGATTAGTGATTTTCTTAAGGCTAAACAGCTGTTCAGGCCCAAGACCATTAGTTACCTTCGTGTGTGGAAATGCTCTTACTCTCAGTATTAAACATACTGTGAGTTCAGCTGTTGTCCTTCAAGGATTTAAATCTCCCTAAATGTTCTCTTTGCTTTGTGCATGCTGATAATTTGACCCTCCTCAAACAGATTGCCATCTGTCGTCCGATATTTAAAAAATGAAAAGCTACTCACAACATTAGTTACGGTTTAATAACATGTTGCCATCTGAAACATAATCACCATCTTATGCTTCTTTGTATGATGGAAGGGTCAAACTGTAATTTGCAGTGCAGAAAATATGGCCTGATGCCTGAAAGTTTTCATCCACTGGTCTCTGGATCTCCAGTTTAAGCATAATTCTACACTGACAATGATTTGAGCGTTGGCTCCATGACAAGAATTCTACATAAAGCTGTTTGTGAAGATATAATAATTTAATAATCTAATATCACAAGGGAGAGCTCATGGATACTTTATATGCCCTGTAGGCACCATGCACTAATTTTCAGTTCTCTGATGCATACATTTAAATCTGGGATAAAGGAAAATATATGCACAAGTTCTTAATTTTTAACATGAGTCAGGTACCTCAATGCCAGAAAAAAATCTTTACCTGGGCCATATTAAAGGACTATAATGATAACAAAATTGCATCTAATTAAATGTTTACTGCTAGAGTACAATTAAATGATTAAGACTAAAAGGGAAGGCTGTAAACTTTCAACTAGGCTGATTTAGTTGCAAAATATGCCATACGTTTGTACAACACTGTGGACAAGGACAGGACTTGAGTTTTACACAAGGTTATTCTGCACTTTTTATTTCAGTAACAGATTTGAAGGCTGTATGCTGTAGCTCTTTGCGTTTAGAGAGAGTTTCAATTATGTAGCTGCAAGCTTTCTTTAAGTGACATATGTTTCTAACATCCAATGACACAAGGAAGAAAATGTAGTTACATATCTGCTACGATGCAATGCACAGTGCTTTATGAAAACCCAGACTGCATTATTTGGTCTGTGTTGTCATGCAGAAAAAGTTCCTTGCAGCCAGGGTTCACACAATCTGGCATGCTCAGACAGAATCATGATGTATAACATGCACGCGTGCAGCTATCAGCGGGCTGTATATCACACTGTGTTGGCCTCCAAAGCCTCAGGGAGTCACCTTATCAGGTGGTCAAATGAGATATGTTGATTAGCACTGTAAAAGAAAAGATTTGTCATGGCAGCAACACAGTCTGAGGTATCGAAACGCAGTCGTATTAGTGGAGATTGTGTCATGAATCATATCCATCGTCGTTAAGGAGGATGTTGTCCAGGCTTGTGGAAATGGATGGACAAGGTTCTTGACATCTATGGATCGTTGTGAGAATGCTTTATAGCTTCTGTGATCGGTTGCCGTGTTAGAGCTTTTTAATATTTCCTTCTCTGGCAAAAGGCGGTGGTCCATTGGAGCTGAGCTGCACGGGCGGCAAGATTAATAGTCTTATCATGTGGCCAAGTGATTAGTGAGCTCTTAGTACTTATTACTCTGCATTATCACAGAATCCCCTGAGAAGCTTCTGTCAGCTGCAAGGTTGTATTTGAGGCCCTCTAGATTACCACAATGTGGCATTGATTAATAGTGTTGATATTAAAAGGAAAAACTAACCTAAAAAGTAAATAGCCTGTAAATCTCCCCAAATTGAATTTACTTGGATTCAGTCCCATTCGATCTCACAAACCGAAGCAGACAGAAGGGTTACAGCTGTGGGATTGTTTCTGTTTTTGCAAACATTAGCTTTCTTTTAGTGCTAAAGTGGGTGAAATGTCATGATGATTTTTTAAGCTAACACCTGGAGCTGGCTCATAACAAATTCAGCAGGACTGCCTTATTTAATAAAATAAATCCCTATGATATTCTGTCAAGGGTAAGTGATGCTTTACCAAAATACTTCTCTTTCTGCTTTCTTGGTGTGTACTTTCTACTCATCATCAGCTAAATATGTATGTGTGCTTTGGGCCCATTTTCCAAAGATTTCAAGTGATTAATTCAAATTAAAAACAGCCTTAAAAGTTGTGCTGTCATCTGTACTTCACCTAGTGATTTTAGTGTTTAAAATAATCAGAAAATAAATAATGTGATGCAATTTGTAACATAGTCTTAGCACATGTAGCCGACGTGAATGTGCACTAGTTTCTCGTGCTGCAGGCACATTCAGTATCGATTCAAGTTCATACAGCAACAGAGTGAAATATGTTAGCATAAATATGAGGATTAATTCCTTCCTAACAGGATATTGATCCATCAGTTTTTACATTAGTTTATCTGAATATTCATATTAAGGTTTGTGTCCTGAAATTATTATTATTATTATTATTATTATTATTATTATTATTATTATTATTATTATTATTATTATTATTATTATTAT
>JBAGKP010000016.1:5556778-5570729 GCA_037177255.1 Melanotaenia maccullochi | reverse complement strand
GGAAGAGGAAAAAAGGAAGAGAAAAAGAGGAAAAAACTTTTTCCCCCCCCGGCTTTTTTTTGGTCTTTGGGGGTTTTTTTTTTTTTTTTTTTTTTTTTTTTTTTTTTTTTTTTTTTTTTTGTGGATTTTAAGTGGATGACTTAATGAAATATCAGATTTAGACATAACTATTGTAAACTCAAGCTCTTGTAATGTCTGGGAAAAATGCATTTAATTGCATTTCACTATACGTGCGTTTACGTCACTCGAAGTCTCAAATAACACAGAAGAAAGTCACTAGATTCTTCATCAGTCGCTTCTTTGAAATAGAGTCACTACAGGGCCTGAAAACTCGCTAAATACAGCACCAAAGTAGCTAAACACTGATTCAGCTGAGCTCAAACATGTGTCTACACATCAATGTACCAGAAATCGTATATTGGCAAACATTTGACATTGTTTGGAACGCAAACTGAATTTGACATTTATTCTTTTTTTTTTTTATTAGTTATTTTTTTGTAATAAATTAATAGAAATTAACATGTTAAAGTCCTGCCTCTCACATATATGGATATGTATATACTTATTGACAAATATCCCCTGTGTGATTGCCTCTTTTTAATTTTCTTTGTAGTCATTCTCAGTTTAGTGCACAGTTAGATGGCAGATGTCCTTAAATTTATCATTTAAGGTCAGAACTTTGCAGCTGAGATTGAAGCTGCAGAGCGTGGGTTTTATCTCTGCTTTGGTTCTTTGGTCTGTGTGAGGTCTTTCTGAAGCTTTGCAGGTTCATGTTTTAGATCATGAATGAATTAGTTATATTCTGTTATCGACGTTACTCATGTTGGCAGCACTTTTAAGGGGAGACCACAGCAAGTTTTTGGCACATTGTGTTCCACTTCCATAAACCCAGTAATATGTTTACCCATCAGAAGGAAATATTAGTTGATCAAGTCTTGCTCTGAATCAGTACAAAGATGGAAGAAGGAAACTCTTTTCCTCTCCAAGCTTTTCGAATGAAGGAAAGCATCTCTTTTCTCTAAAGAAAACAGTATTTCCTCGTTTCTGCCAGATGGTAGAAAATAAAGCATTCCAAGTATTTAAATTCACGCAGAGCTCTCTGCTTAGCAGAACTTCGTACACTGAATTATGTGTAAAACGTTATTTCATATGGAATTTTTAAACTAAAAACCTTGAACTTTTTAGTTTTGTAATAACTTTTTAAAGAGCCAAATCATTGCCAAATACAATATCAGTTGAAGGAGCTGTGCCTTGGGCAAATCTGCACAAAAATATCAAGAGGAATGTATACTGCCTGGTTTTATTGACTGAACTTCAATATTCTTTGATTCCTTGAGTTTTGCTTTCCTTCAGCTTATCACCCTGCCTTTAACATACAGTTTCTGCATTTCCTGACCCGTAAAGTACATGTTCCGTTTTTTTTGCACAAGTGTCGAGAAGTCACAGCAGCTTAGAAGCTGTAAGACGGAGATAGGCAGGAACAGAGTTCTGACTTTGAAAGAAAACAAAGCTCACTGAAATCCTTCAGTGCTGCTCCTTGTTCTGGTTTGTCAGCTGTCAGTTGTGATCATATATGAATATGTCTAAAGATACTACTATTTAATGAATCATGCACCAGGGAATTAATTGACATTAAAAGCATCACAGGGAGCACTCGTGGTGGAGGTCAGGCATACTGTAGTAGTTGTCAGAGGCAAAACAAAATAACATGAAAAGGCAACAAAGCCTGTAAGGGCCTTTTGTTCAGGCTGCTTTCACCATTGTGTGTCATTTTTAGCTGTCACTTTGTTCTCTCCCTCGTTATGGAATACATTTTCTTGTTCGAGAGTAGACCTTTTTCCAGTATCACCTTGTGCCACATTCATTTTGATGCATATCTCTGTGGTGACGGGGTTATTAAAGAAAACATCTGTCATTTTTGCAGGTGGAGCATATTTCCATCTCATGTGACATCCATAGTTCAGATTTTAGATGTTTTTTTTCTTTCTTAACTTCTTAAAACAGTCCCTATCTACTTCTCTGATTTGATATTTGATCTTCCAGCCAGTTTTACAACATTCAGGTTGAGTCAGGAGGGTTAAGAGTTTTTTTTTGTTTTTTTGTTTGTTTTTTTTTTAACATTGCCAAAGGACATAATATGGAGACAGGATTTGAATATCTTCTTGCTACCTTCTCTGTCTTTCTTTTCTTGTCACATATTCCACTAGATGAGTTTTATGCAAAATATGTTTCTAGAGGATGGCAGTGTGTGTCTTAAGATTCAGTGGCTGTGACCTCCTTCTATACCTCAGTATTACAGATGACACAAAGTATACTTTGAATGAATTCCATCTGCTGACCAGTTTTGACTATTTATTTATTTTATTTTTTTACAATGTTTGCATATGTAAATAGCCCCAAAGACTTAGATGAGTTTAAATTGTTTCATTCATTCCAACAGGCATCTAAATTTCTACAACTTGAAGAAACTTGAAGACATTTGTCATTAATCATATTAATTTAAAATAATTTATGTTTTCTTTTCGTACACTACATCAAATTATTTATTTAGGTAGTTTTCTGTGTTTTCGGTCAATGTAGTTTTCCTTTTGTTTATTTATTTATTTATTTATTTTTTTACTTTTTTCTTGGAGAAAATAATAATAATAATAATAATAATAATAATAATAATAATAATAATAATAATAATAATATCCACATCCATCCAGGAGCATCAAAAACAAAGAAAAAATCCATTAATAGAGAAACTCAAAACAAAACCAGAACAACAAAAGATCTACAGTTATTGCAAAGTGTACAGTGGGTACAAGCGGTGCATACCTCCCTCATTAATGCTTCTCTTCACAATCCAAAGCATTCAATGTCATACGTGACCTCCCTTGGCCCGCTTAATAGTTCTCTAGGCAGCAACCTCCCTGACAGCACTGACAGGTGATCTCCTTACAAGTTGTCTTCCTCATTGTTCAGGCGAAGCAGCTCATTTAAAGACAACAAAGAAAATCTTGTTTTTATTCTGCAACAACAACCAGTTTATCCTGAAGGTTATCACATAACGAAAGGTCTCATCAGGTCTCGTCCTAAATGGACAACATTGGGGGCTTGTTCTGTGATAGATAATGCAGAGATAACCTGCACAGCATGTACAGACATCTCTGTTCTTTAACATGATTGGACATTAATTGTATGTTATAGATGCAAAGCTATTCATAGACAAGGTTGGGAAAACTTTAATAGCTTCTCCTGTTCTCATGTTACGACCCGACTAAGGAGTATGGAAGGGCGTAACAAAGAAACATGGTGAGGACAGGTGGTGAGTTAAAATGAAAACCCATTTATTTACAATTCCCTTGACATGGTGAATGACAACCTGTAAAACAAAATAAAGAGCTGGGGTTAGCGGACCTGCAGAAAGAAACAAACAAAAACCTATACCAAACACACACCGAGTGCAAACAAGACACACAACCGCAACTCGGTGGTGAAACTAAAACCAAACAAAAGCAGCAGGCCCAAAACCTACAGTAACGTGACCGTCGTCACAACACAATAAAACGCTAACCTAGCCCAGCCCTAAAACTAGCACCATAAAGTAAACTTAACCACAAGACTAAACAATGTAAGCACCCATTGTGGAAAAGGAGGTGGACGCGACACACACACACACACCCGGTGCACAACATGAGGGGGAAAACGGCCTGAGCCTTTCTGGCCGCAGCCTGACTGGCCCAGAGGAGTGCCAGTCACACAGGGGCGGGGACAAAGGCGCTGGCCTTAGCCACTCCGGGCAGCGCTCTGCCGCCCCTAATCAAAATATAAACGGCCACAGCTGTCTGACAAGCAGGGGCCGCAACATTTCATTTTAAAAGAAGGAAAATAGATGCATAAACCGATCTAAAATTTGAGGATGCAAGTCTTTGAATAACTTTTTTTTTAACAGTATTTATTTTAATACCTATGATCATCACATCTTTCTTGTTTTTCTTATTTTATTTCCTCCAGGGAGTTTGGGAGATGGAAGGTGAACAACTTGGCAGTAGAACGGAGGGATTTTCTGGAGTCTCAGTTACCTCTGACACCTGAGTTCATCAGGAACATTCGACTCCTGGGACGCAGGCCCACCACCCAGATGATCACTGACAACCTCATCAGGAAGTACGGAACACATTTCCTGCTGTCAGCCACACTGGGAGGTAAAGGGAAAAAAGAAGTTGCTATGCTGTTTACATATTAATCACAATGACAAACGTAAGCCTATTAATAAATGGCACATTTTGGGAGTTTGGTTGGTCACTCAGTCAACATATAACTCCTCCTGTCCACAAATAGAAATGTCCTGCCGTGGCTTTTTACTATGGTTTTATTTCTGTTCCTTACTCTCTGTTGTCATTAGTCTTGTGTTTTGGTTATCTGGTTTTTTGTAGTCTTTCCTCTTGTGTATTCTGTTTTGCTTTCTGTTCATCAGCACACCTGGTTTAATTTGCTCATTTGCTTCACCTGCTTCGCATTAGTTGTCCTCAGTATGTATACTCCACTCTCTCAACTAGATTATTGTTGCATTTCCTCAGCTTTGTCATAACTTTGTCTTTTTCCATTCCAGTCTATGTTTGGTTTTTATTTGGGTATCTTTCTTTTTTTTTTAAACCATTAAACTGTTGGAACATGCATCTGCCTGCCTCTCAGTTCTGCATTTGGGTCCTATAGCACCACGTCTTCTGTGTTCCCATTTCATGAAAAGTTCTTTGAGACATAAAATTCTATGCACTATGTACCAATCAGACCATTATTTGTTGCAGACCTAATGCATCCTGAAACCTGTGCTATTCATGATGCGGACATGGCAATTATGCTACCCATAGTGTGGGATTGCACTTGTGTGAATGGGTGTATAAGAGGCAAAAATAATTCATTTTGTAAAAGGCCCAAAGCTCTTAAGTGCACAACAGTTACCACTCTGACTGACAGTGCATTCTTTCTTTTCTTTTCTTTTTTTTATTTTTTTCAGCTTTTGATGCAACGATAATTGTAAATTAAAAGGGATATTGGGCCTTTCTCAACAACTGCTCTTGCAAACAAACTTAAGATTGTGGTATTCATGAAATTCTTTGTATCTTGGCTTTGTTCTTGGCCAATATTCAGATTCAGATTCAGAAAACTTTATTATCCCCTTGAGGGGCAATTTGTTGTGCAGCCAGCAATGACAATGAAAATGACGCCACATTCAATTTAAAAATAAAACCAATACCAAATACAATACCAAATACAATACAATACCAAATCCTATGAACAGGAGTGGCGACCTGCTTGAAGAAAACTGGCATTTGTATTGTATTTCTGTAAAATACAATAAAAAAAAAAATGCAGTAATGTGATTTGTTAGATTTTAAAATAATTTGTTGTATATTTACAAAGTATTTTGTTCATTTGAAACAAATAGCAAAATAGTACAGATCATGTCCTAACAGTATAATTTTCCTGAGAGGAAAATTAACACAAATTTGTTTCATTTCATGTATTTAAGAACAACTTGCAATCAAAAGATATCATGATATTGCTGGTCTTTTTAACACCATTGGTGCAACAGACTGCACACACTTGTGCATAAGCACTCTTGTCATCCATTCCCTCAACAGCAATCACTACATAAATGTCCAAGTCACCTTAAACTCTGACGTCCACGTGCTGAGTGTGATCTTTAATAATTAAAATGACTAAAATCGTGTATTTTTGTTATAATACTTAGGAGATCGAAGGTTATGCCCTTTCTGTGTGGTTAATAACATCATTGATCTCCTGGGTAATTAAACCACTGACCAGTCTTTAGACTCACCAACAGGTTTCTTTTCTTCACATGCGTTCACTTCCTCCCTCGGTGCGCTGCATCTTAAAAGGATGCTGGATGTGTTTGTACACAGCAGGTGGCAATTTGCTTCACTAACTGTAGAAAGCACAGAAAAGAAAGATGAACATTTATTCCATGTTGTACCTCTTCACCCTTTAGCCACTATACCATGGTCATGGGACCAGAATGTAGTCTCGCTCTCCAAATAGTAATTGACTGACCATTTATACATTTAGATGCTATTTTAAAAAAAAGAAAAAAGAAAGCTTTTTATTATAACTTAAGAACAAATTCAATTACAAATACTTGTAAGATATTGGTGAATTACTGCCATTGTTCCAGACCAGATAAATTGTTTGTCTAGATTATGCCTTCCCAAGTCCAGTCCTCAAGATCTACTGTCCCACAGCTTTTAGATGCATCCCTTCTACAACACACCTGAATGAAATGAATGGCTCGTTACCAGGACTCTGCAGAGCGGAGTAGCATGTAGATGAGGGAATTCAGCCATTTGATTAAGGAGTGTAAGAGAAGGGTTTCATATGAAAGTCGCAGGATAGTAACTCTTGAGGACCAGATCCCTGACCTAGATGATGCAGACCACAGTAAAGTATAGACTTTGTGACAATAGATGCTGTCAGAATTTCTTCTTCCTGGTGTTTTATTTGGAAAAAAGATAGAGAGGGTACATTACTGCAGTTTGCTCAGAGTAAATAAATGACGCATCACGTCAAAATTTCATGCCAGAGAAGGAAGCAAATTGGTCTTCAGTGAAGTATGACTACATTTAAAAGCATGTACAATGCAAACCTGCCACTCCCACTCTTAGTCACCCTTGACCAAAGTTTGTTTTTTTTCTACAATCTGATGAATGACCCAGCACTAATGGTCCTCTGATTTCACTTAAAAAAAAAAAAACAAAAAAAGCTAATTTAAGATACCAGAAAAGGGCATGTTTTGATGAGCAGATTTGCTTTTACAAAGCAACACTTGTCAATTACCTCAGACCCAACTCCAAGCTTTGAAAAAGTTGCTGCATATAATGTTACCCTCCCAGCATCCATAGCAGATGCAGCCGTGCACTCTGGCTCTCCGCCAGCGCTTAGTGCTATGAAGAGAGGAGAATGAGGAGTTTGCCTTGGATCTTTGCCAGCAAAATGCTTCTGTGGTTCTGGATGGATTGCCTCTACGTTCAGAAACATATGGACTTAATGAAATTAATAAATAGATTGTGAGATTAAGAGTGTGCCCTTCAGCAGATGAGTATGTAAGGCAGCAGGCAGAAAAATGGCTCTGAAGCATTAACACTGCATTATAATAAGAAAGATGATGTGCAGTGTCTTAGGAACTCTCAAAGCATACAGTGTGCTTCCATGGCCCCTAGACTTATGAGGAGCTGATTGCTATGATCACTGGCTCCAGATACAGGGTGGCATAGCTTATCCTAATTGTGGTTAAGTGTCTTTATGCTTCAGAGGCTCCTGCGCTGGCTGCACATAATCACCTGGAATTTCATTTAAGTGTGTCTCCAGGAGGAGTTTTAAATTGGTGGCTGTGTTAGGCTGTAGATTAATTGGCAAAGATTAAGCATAAAAAGTTATAATGAGCTTTGTTCTGCTATTAAAGGTGTGTCAAATGGAGGCAAAAATAAAAACTATACAGATGTTCTAAATGAGTCCCAGCAGCTGATGTTGGTAACACATGAGGAATAGCTGTCGTCTGCCAACCTGAAAGTTGATGGATTGATTACAGGTTTACTCTGACTACATACCGAAGTGTACTTGGGCAAGACACTAAAACTCATGATGCCTCCTGTTAGAGCGGAAAACACAAACTCAGAGCCGGTTTACACCACAATGCTGAGACAGTAAAAAGCAAAGGCTTTGTTGCTCTCCGGCCTCTTGTTTACACAGTTTTGGGTGGATATAACTACAAAGATTTGACAACGGCCTCCAGGGTGAACTTTTCTCACAACGCAAGCCAAATCCTGTCAGTGTAAACTGGAAGTGGAATCTTTTTGCAGCGATGACATATTTCATGTTATCTTGCACTTGAGCACTCAGACCCTGCTTCATCTACGAAAAGCACAACAACAACAACAACGGACCGCAGCTTGTGCCTCTACCGCTTTTTCATTTATTTGGTCTGTTGAAGCAAAACCCGTTTCTGGTAGAGTATTTATGTCATCGGTGAAGACGCAGAGGTTACACGTACCAAATAAAATGTGGTTGACACTTAACTCTTCTGTTGTTGTGTTGTGTTTTGTGTTTTTACTGCCCACAAGAGGCTGAGCATGCACACTACATCATTTCTGGTCCTCTTTGCATTTTCTGCTGCACGGACATAGTTTTCATTCTGCTTTTTTATAGAAACATTTTCTGTGGGAACACTGTCTTGTAAACAGGGCCTAACAATGGAAGTACTGTGTGTGTGAATGTGTGTTTGTGTGAATAGGTAAATGTGACATGTGGTGTAAAGCGCTTTGAGTGGTCAACATGATTAGAAAAGCACGATATAAGTACAGTCCATTTATTCACAGAAAATCCAAGAACTGACACAAGTTTGCTCACACTGTGACTGACAATTGATTTCTTGGAAATGCAGTGTATAAACAACTCTGCAAAGTTCTTCACACTTAAGAAAGATAAGGATGCACACACATAAAATCATTCAAACTCTTAACAGTTTGATTTTATGTCAAGAAAGTACAGCTCAGTCTATGAAAAGGTAAGAGTGGGATTATACTTTGAGGATCTAAATGGGAACAGATAATGTGCACACCCAATCAAAAGATACAAGACACAAGTTTTTTTAAGGAAATATGTTGGGTTTGTGTGTGTGTGTGTGTGTGTGTAGGAGAAGAGGCCTTAACGATATTTGTGGACAAAAGGAAGCTGAGCAAGAAGGCAGAGGTGAGCGATTACTCGGGCAATTCCTCCACTGTGACTTTGGAAGCTCTGCACCAGCTGGCTGCCTCCTACTTCATTGACAGGGAGAGCACTCTGCGCAAGCTGCATCACATCCAGATTGCCTCCACTGCCATCAAGGTGATGCATCTTCTTCTTTTCTTCTCCTTCTTCTTCAAATGCTTTAAAATGCACAGTGGGCATTTTATCCTGATTGATTATCAGTCCATAATCAATCACAGACACCATCATAAAGTAAATTGTACTTGACTTAAAGTTATTCTTATCTCACTTATCCTGACATCTTCATTCTCATTTGTAAAGTTACCTACTCTATTAATGTCTTGGAAAGCTTTGAATTTGTTTAGTTGAGTTAAAAGAGGCAAGATGTCTACAGTAGTAATTCAAGACTAAAGTTTTATGAGCTGTATATAAGAAAAAATGTTAAGGTTCCAATCAGTTGGGGTAAACATTAAGCAAAAAAACAAAAAAAGGTCCCTGGTTAGGGATTGGAGTGTGCATTTTCTCCCCTTTAATACACCATGTGTTCTATACAGATGCTTTGGTTTCCTCAAGCAGTCCAAAAACATACATTACAGCTAACTGATGATTCCCTGATGAAGCCCTGTTTCCATGGGTCTGACTTTGGATGGGATGGTTTGGTTTGGTTTGGGTTGGTAAACCCCGATACTGTACATACATCAGCTACATGATAGCGAGGCACAACACCTTCCTTGAATTATAATGTAGACGAACATGACACAGAAACAAGGGTCGAGATCAGGAGCCATCCAGCTGTTTGTGTTCTTTCTTCTTGATACGTGGCTTTAAACAACAAAAAAATCCAAGGTTTATTTAAACATGCTCTCATTGCCAGAATCACACTGGAAGGGATGCTTCTTTCGACCAGTCATTGAGGTAGAAGTGTGTCAAGGTTCACCCTTTAGGGTCAGATTGGTTTGATTTGGACACCAAACACGTTTTTGCTTGTAGAAACGCAAAAGAATACATACCAACCCAGACCCATTGATGGAAAAAAAAAGGCTTAAAATGACCTTATGAAGGAGTCTGTGCATGCATGCTCCTGTTTGTCCTGCTGTTCTTGTGATGGCAACCTGCCCAGGGTGCACACCACCTCTCACGCCAGATGGCAGCTGGGATAGACTCGGATAAACTGGTGAAACCCTTAAATCTGGCAGCCCTGAATAGGATAAAGCCAAAATAGCTTATTAGAAAATCTGGATTTACCAAATCAGTTATCAGCCGATATGATGAATGAGTTTTATCCATGGAGTAGCCTGAACTCAGATGCTTTTCCTCTGTTATAATATAATATTAGGTATCAGACTGTCTTGCCCAGTGTCACAGTGCACGACTTTCATTTTGCTGCTACCTTCATATGCAAAAAGAAATTGCTATAGAAATATTTGGGATAACAATAAGTAAAATTATAGGATTGAATATTTTGTCCAATATTTGTGTCACACTATATGCCACTCTCTATAGGAATTGCACTTTAATGCTTTGTGAAGATGTATTGTTACACCACAATCATTTATTAGTATTTATTATGTGTTAATGGCATCTCAAGCACACAGATAGAATTTTTAAATAAGTATTTTCAAAATTTCACATATTTGATTATAGGGTAATAACTTTAAATAAACAAGTAAGTTTTACACATTTTGCAAAAGTATAAAGCAATTAAAATAAATTAAACATGCTGTTCAAAATTTTGCATACAATTACAAAAAGTAGTTAAATAATTTAAAGAATGAAAATATTAGTTTCTTTAGTTCAGCATTTAACATTACCAAATGTGCATATGCATGCTTCCTGTATTGAATTTCCTTGTAATAACAGTGCAATTGCAGTAGCAATGAAAATAGTAGAAAGTTTTAGTTTCTATCATCTTGTTTCTGATATGATCTTCAGCTGCCGTGAGCACATTGAGTTTGCAGCAAGCTGCATGATAAGCACATATGCTGAAGAGAAGATAAATGAGTCATGTGAAACACGGCTGGTGACAGGTTTCTGCCTCCGGTTGTCACCTTCAGGTAGCATGGGGTTAATAGGGTGACGGTGGGGAGGACAGCCCTCTTTCCTTGCTTTTTTATTTTTTTGAGACAAAGTTGGAGCTGGCTGTGTGGTCTGCACTGCTATACCAGTACATGAGTCTGACTTTCTGGCTTTATATCAAAGCCTTGTCCCTCTCAATACATTTTTCTAAGGGAGGATTGAGCATTGTAGTCAAGTTTGGCATGCTGAAGAAGCAGCAGATGCTTTAGTCTGTTACATTTTTTGAGAATTAGGGCTTTTTTCTGTAGCTACAAGAGAGGAAGAGAGGATGTGAGAGTGTGCTTTCATGCTCCAAAGGCAGTCATCTGCCATGACTGACAGGAGGGAAGAGGGAAGAGCAGAGATTCACCTCCATGACTGGTGGGAAGTGAGTCAAAGGAGTGACGGATTCCTTCACACTTGTGCATCCTTTCTACAAGGTGTTGACCCGCACAGTAGCAGAACCAATTGCACCTCTCTATGTCAATTTGAAATTGAAGAAGTTGGGGAATGAATGAGAGAGAGAGCTAGTGAGGCAATTCCTTCATGCTGTCTTCAATGCAAAGGGGAAATTGAAGAAGGAAAAGTTCTGGCTTGCTGTAAAAAAATCTGGACTTTATTTATTTACACAGCGACAATACAGCACAGTCTGTGTTTGGACCTGCTGGTTTAAACAGTGAGTAACGAGTCTACTTGATGGAAAGCGAAGGGGAGCTTCTTTTGTAGTAATTTGAGAATGTTCTCGATTCAATCAATAGTGATATCCCCACCTTACTCAGTCTATCTATTAGCTGTGATAAACAAGGTGTCAGATATAAATGAGGAAACAACAGAAGCCTCTAATTTTTTATTATCTTCTTATGGACAGTCACTGGATTTATTGTGCTCATGTGATAGCAAACACATTTTTCTGTAACCAATCTTAGCCTATTGATTGCTGTCTGCGCTATGACGGAGTGGACTGCCGATCGTCTACGGTTACATTCAAACCAAGGACAAGTAAAGAGAAGACAAAAAGTGTAAACCTGCAAAGCAAATAAACATATGACACACACACAGAACCACATACTGACACACCCACAACAGCAGCACAAGGCTGGCTGTGTTAACCATCATTTTATCTTTTTTTTTTTCTCTTACTCATCTTCCCTTAAGCTCTGATATACAAACAGTTTGCTTACCTGTCCAGGACTAAACTAAAGGTTGTGCCTAACAAGGGAGTTGAAAACAAAACAGATCAAATTCTTGCTGAAAATCCTAAAGAGAAAAAATAAATCATGTTAAAGCCATCAATTTAGATTATTCTAACTTAGTTTTCTGACTATGATCCAAGGGTAACCTATTTCTGAAGAAGAAACAAGTCAAATGTGTGAATCAGAGCTACAGTGACCAGTTTTGACACTGTGGCTGGGAACAGTTGCCAAATTTACCAAAACTTAACTAGAATCTGAGAACAAATTGATTAAAGCTGGAGGGAACTGCTGGCAGCCCACATGACAGAAGTCAAGGCTTAGTTGATGGATATTTCTTGCCAAGTTTGTCCTATGAATGGCTTTATAAGAACAGGCTTTTACAATGAACTGTTTTATTCATGAAACAGTCATTTTCCAGTCGTTTTACTGATGCTTTATACTAATAAGAATCACTAATATGAATAAGAAGCCGATTTAGTCTGCCGTAGTCTCTAATGTAACTCATGTAATGTTTAAAAGCAGTTATTAAATAAAAAAATAACTTGCAAGTCTCACTGTACAAAGAGCATGAAATGACATTTTGGCAAGCAGTGTGTCTGCAGAGGCCCAAGACCAGTTTATCCCAGTCTGACGGAAAAAGGGTTTTCTAGCTTCTTTTGGAGAACAGAAAAATCTTTAAAATCCTTCTGTTATATAGTTTAATAATTAAAAGCATGTTTAAATATGAATTTGATTTCACAGTCTAATACCTGAAGCTGGATGCAAAAGTTTAACAGACTTATGTAAGCCTGTCTTCACAAACTTATAAAGGAATATGAGAATGAATGGTCCTCATTTATAGTTCAAAACATTCACTTGTAGTTATGTAGTGTCGAGAAACACTACAAAAAAACAAAAACAAAACGATAGAAATTGCTTGTTTTTTACTTAAAAAAATTTTAGGTTTCTTAGTTACATGTAAATACCCCAGCAGATTAATATGTACAAGGTAAAATGTACAAGACTCCTTATAAATAAATAAATAAATAAAAACAAGAGTTGATACTTGGCTTTACCCACTACAATTCTTTTGCTTTGTGGTTGCTCTAAAAGTCTATATATTTCCTCCAAGGATCAGTGGTTGAGTGTAAGAATAGCTGCTCTGACATTTTTGAAATTCCTCCCTGATGTTTTCATGCTCTTTTTGCTGTGGATTTAAGGAGTCGATCCCTTTGCTCCCATTTAAACGTGTTTGTTCGCTGTGTGATTTTACAACTAAAACCACCAAATAAAACAGGGTAGCTCTACTTCACCAATTAAAATCCAAACTGCTTTTTCTTTGTGGCTCTTTTTATGACAATGTCTAGCAGCTTAGGGTGCGAGCTAAATTTCTAAATCAAAGAAATATAAATGGAAGGGTTGTCTCCAGCTAATGTCTTCTTAAAACAAGAATGGAAATAAGATCCATGCCTGTACGTATTATTCCTAAGATGAATTGTATTGATAAAATAAAACCATAGTTGCATTGGTCCCTAAACTACGATCTCACAGCATAAGTAAAAATATTAAACAGAGCCTCAGATCCTCAACAGAATTCTTGCTTTTGTCTTCACTCCCTCAGACTGTCATGTGCCAAGATTCAGGTGGCCAATAATGTCTTATTAAGTATTTTTAATATACCAGAATGTATCAGCAGTGAATAGCAGCTGGGGAAATTCATGTTTGCCATATAGTGTATCATATGGTCTATCCAATCATTTCTTTTATGGATTCAACATTTATAAGGTTTGAAAAAGTATTGTATCTCATTCATGTGAGCTTTAAAATCCTTCAGGAGAATCAAGGGATTTATATTTTTATGTAACTATTACAGTTGAAAGATTTGCTTGAAAGTTATCTTTATTTTGTTTGGGGGGGGGGGGGGGGGGGGGGGGGGGGGGGGGGGGGGGGGGGGGGGGGGGGGGGGGGGGGGGGGG
>JBAGKP010000016.1:5539854-5551324 GCA_037177255.1 Melanotaenia maccullochi | reverse complement strand
ACTGACGCAGTTCCATGTTTGCGGCTTTGATAGATAAGCTTGGGCCGATTTTAGCGGAGCAAAGCCGTCTGCACCTGCTTTAGTACACGCAAAGCGTTAATAGATCAGGGCCTTAGAGTATTAGTTTCAATCAGGTCTGTGTTTGTGTTCTCTTCCTCTATTTTTACAAATTCAGACACCTCATGACTGACCTTGTTCCACATACACAAGCTAAGCACAGTCTTACTGAGGTGGATGTTAATTATTGTCTTGGACACAAATTCTGGGGTGATGTTGATACTGATGGTAATTAATCCTTCTGTGTTTTTACAGATGAATTCAAGGCCTTCTATGCAAGGCTTCCCCAGAACTACTTCCTGAACGTGTCAGCTATACAACATTTGTGGTCCTTGGACAGCCTGTTTCAGTGGCGATATGAGCAGCTGGAGAACAGCATGCGGGCCCTCTCCAAACGAGCCCAGAGAGTCATCTTCAAGCTGTTCAGTCTCAGTAAAAGATGTCACCGACAGCCACAAGTCCGCATACCAAGAGAACGGTGAGGACACATTTCAAAACGTCTACATTATATGTCTATGTACAATCAAATATTTAGTCTTGAACTTTCATAGGAGATGATTTTAAGGCTTGAGTGAATCACAACTATAACCTTAAAAAGGCTATTCTTTTTTCTTTTAGTTTTTTTTCCCCCTCTCATATCTCCCAGTTTATGGTTGTGCAATCTTACATTTCAATTCTACAGCAAGCCTTTGAGGAGCTTTAATATTCAGACATTTTTTGTCCACACCTACTGTACATGTAGTCACAGCATGCAGCTCTAATCCATGTCAGTGGAAGTAAACAAAATGCCTTCCCTGCGGTGTTATTTCCCGTCCATTCATCTGCAATGTCCCTGCAGGGTATGTAAAGTTTGTGTAAAGGATTTCTCTATGGATTTTGTTTTGCACACATTAGATATTCTGATACTTTACATCCTGTTGTGGTTGTAGACGTATTGCTACAACAAAATATACATTTAGAAAAAGTTTTTTTTTGTTGTTGTTTTTTTTTGTTTCCAGCTTTTAAAAGATCCACATTTCCCTTGCTAATAATTATATTAGCTTACTGTAGCTGCCACAAGCACAATCTTCAAGGCATTTAAACAAATTTCTCCTACACTAAAGATTTGTTTGTAGTATACAACAAAGTACAGTGCTGATAAATATCACTTAAATGTCATTGATTCACCTCTCAGTGACTATGTCACTTCTAATTTGAAAATGACTTTATGTGAACAGCAAATACCTTTTATTTAATTTACATGTGTTTGATGGTTTAATCATCCTCAGCTCTACCAGCGACATACACATTTCTTGATGTAATTTTTGCTTAATTAGGTGTAGTTGCTGTACTTTGTTTTTGTCTTTTGGGTGTAGATTTGATTTTGACATTGGTAGAGACATAAAAGTTGCTCAAAGAGGTCCCTGCAATAAGGTTTTATTTATTTATTTGTTTGTTTGTGTGTGTTTGTCGTTACATTTATATAAATTTACAATGTTATGTAATTAAAAGTGGATAGAAAATCTGAACAAGAAAACACAGGATGGATGGTGATACTTAAATCAATGAGTAAAACAAAACAGGTCTAAACAGATTAATAATAATAATAATAATAAAATAGTTGTCAGCTTTATTACCTTGTTTTCTTTCTTACCTGTATGGCTGTTGTCTGATATATAGGGCTTACACTATAGTATTCATTCATTTATTGATTCATTCAGTACAAATTGAACCTTTAGTCTGATTAAACAGTAACTAGTTTACGTTCCACATCCTCTGGCAGCTGCTGCTGCTGGTCACCAGAACAGAACAGTCACAGCTAAGGCTTGCTGGGAAATTTCTTATTTAGCAGAATAATAGAATGAAAATGTAAATATTCGAGTAGAATATTTCTGTTAGGCCCCATTAAAAGGTTTTTTAAATCTAGTAACCAAATTGTAATGTTTGGGAAATCGCTCCATAGTAGCCAGGTCATACTTTTCTTTGTCTTGTCTTTTGAGCTTCAGGTTTTGAACAAATTATGTATTCTGTCTTTACATTTTATCTTAATATTATAAGCTTAACTTTATATGAGAAAACTTTTGTTAAATGGTAGTTCGACTGTAATTTGTGTTTTCTTCCTGTACTCCCCATGACATGAAGATGAGAGACTAAATAACACAACCATATAATATGTGAGTGTGCACTGTATACATGTGTACATAGATGTTAATTTCCCACACTTTTTGTTTGTATGCTTTAT
Source organism: Melanotaenia maccullochi (assembly GCA_037177255.1). Taxonomy (NCBI): domain Eukaryota; kingdom Metazoa; phylum Chordata; class Actinopteri; order Atheriniformes; family Melanotaeniidae; genus Melanotaenia; species Melanotaenia maccullochi. The sequence goes on along the minus strand of JBAGKP010000016.1, from coordinate 5,549,046 downwards.
TACTTTGTGAGTGAATGGTAAGACATTTCTTAGTGTTTGTATTTTATCTTGTGAAATATAGATTGCGATCTCTTGCATTTTATACAATCTGACTGGTTTGCAATTAACTTTTTATTGTTTCTACCTTGTTGTTATGTGCAATGTTCGACCTGCCAAGGGATAATCAGATGCAAATTAGCTGCTAGGCTCACTCTGTTGCACATTTACATTTGTGCATTTTTATTCACTAATGTGCTGTTTTGTCGCTGTTTTAAATTAAAATAAATGAATAGTCATCATACTGGTTGTTGAGGCTTTTTAGAGTTATTACACTTATTCCAAGGTGAAAGTTTCTGGAGACACAAAGAAAACCTGTCTTCAAGATGGATGCTTTATATGACTAACCCCTTTTAACCTCCTCCATATCAATTTTCCTGTCTTTTAACAACATTATGCACCTTCAGATTTTGCTGCTGGGAGAAGACAGTCATTATTCCCACACCAGAAAACAGTCACTTGTCAGTAGAACTGTAGACATGCCATTGTAAGTGCTTTGAAGAGGTGTTTGCAGAGGGTGATGCATCCAGCCATCACTGTCACTTATAAAACACTCAGTTTGACTCAACCACCACAGAAATGGCAACGGCAGCAACGGCACATAGATCACATGTCAGATTAATATATACAATTCTTTAAAATTCCACCTTGTCTCTGCTTCTGATCTCTTGTCTCTATCTCACTCTTTCCTCACCATAACTGTCCCCATTCTCCACACCAAACTGCCAAAACACACATTTATCACTGATCTTTCCAACTGATATTTCCACCCACTTGCCAGGACGTTTCATCACCCATTTCCAAGCAGTGTTTATCGATGTTATTACAGCCAAATCAACTTTGATGCTCCCCCTTTCTCTTCTCTTTTTGTAGAATCTCATCCATTTTCAGCTGAAATAGATTCGGAGTGGGATGTTTGTCAGTTTGCCAGAGAGAAACAAAAGCTCTCCCTTAACATCCTGATCTCAGTGGTTGAGATGGTCGAATGATATGTGATTGATTTTGCTGCTCCTGTGTTAAACATGTGAGTTAAAGCAGCAGACACTTTGAGCAAAATTATGATTATCTGTATGACAACAGCCAAACTTTGGCCATTTACCTTAATGATGCACATTGTCCTTGAAATCAGTGTTTCTCAATCCAGGTCCTCAGGACTCACTGCCTCGCATGCTCTTTGCAGTCAGCTTAGAAATCGCCTTTCTTGTTCAGAGCTTTTTTTCCCCTAAAGGTACCAAATTTAAATGCTTCGCCAGAGTTGTCTTTGTCAAATGTTATTAAAATTTAAATCTAAAGCTGCTGAATCGCTTTTTAAAGACCCTTTCAAGGTGAATATTCCTTAATTAATTTGTCTGGGAAACCACTTTCTTTAAATATTGCATATTTGCATTTCTTTTGCCTACACAGTTTTAGTAATGATTGACTGACTGACTGACTGACTGACTGCTTTGACATACATGCTTTATATGGCAGCCACAGAATAGCTGTGACAGGAAATACAAAATTAAGAAAGGCTAGGGAAAGGAGAACATACTCCTGTGACAACATGTGCAGATATGACATTAAAATTATAAACAGTTAGTTATAAACTATCTACAATAACAGAAAATATTTTACATTCCAAACAAAATCAGTATTTCGATTTTGTAGCTAAAGTTTGTGGAAGCCATTTCAGTTGTCAGTGTGGTAATTTAATTCATGCAGAAGGTGAACTAAGTAAATTGCATGAGTTGAGGTAAAATAGTCTTTTGTTTGCTTAAAGAGTTCCTCAAGACACAAGACATTTTACTTGTTGTTGGTATCTGCATTTGGTGAGTTTTTATCTGCACAGGCAGTTTGTTCTATTTGTCTGTAGCATAAAAGCTAAATGCTTCTCCTATACTGTTTAGCCTGGATGTGAAGGACCTACCTCTTCCTTTACAAGATGTAGGCCTTTTCCTCAGGTTTTTAAAGGAATTCTCAATCATCTTGACCTGTTTTATTTTTGCCTCCCTCATTTATTTATTCATTTTTTTTTTTTTTTTTCTGACCTCAAGATATTTTTTCATCAAGGTCGAGTGAAAGCGTCAAAGGAAAGCACAGGAGGCATTTTTTCATTAGTATTCCACTGCTCCCACTATCCTGGTCCCATCCTTAATCCCCAATCAGCGTTTTGTGAGATGAACTTACTACATCACCTCACATCATTCCTGAATCCAGCTAATGCTTTTCTAAGATAAAATCCCAACAGACGTGTTTTAAAATCATCCTGTCTTCATTCCCAAACAGTGCCACAGATTAAAGTAGAATGGGCAGAAAATGATTAATTCAATTCTCAATATTGTGAGTAAGGCTCTTTTCAAAGACAAGGAGATGGGAGCCTGGCATGGCGAAGAAAAGAAGCACCTGTTACTGAGGGTTTGAAGAAAATATGGGAAGTCTTGGCAAGCAAAAACTCAGATTTAGATTGAACACAGGAGTGGAAACAAATCCATAATCCTAAAAGGCAATGATAGGGAAAGCTGAAGAAAAGCACACGGGCACAAACAAAGCCAGAGAACAAAGACAAACTGATAACCTTCGGAGGCAGAGACTCTATAAATGCCGTTATAACTGAGAAACTACATAAAACCAATGAGGGTGGGGCAGATGATCAAAACAGACAGGAAAAGAAAATCAAAGACAAGAAACAAAACTAGCAAAGATGGAGGTGTTTACCAGAATAAAACATAAAGGGACTGCTGAGACACACACGGACAAACAGAGGGGGGGCAAGGACACACAGGAGCCAGAAAACAAAAACACTCAGAGATTAAATGTGGCTCATCTGGAAAGCAGAGAAAAGCAGGTGAAGTACAGTATATGGAAAACCTCCAGCATCCTTAAATTTTTACAAGAAGTCACAGAATTAGTTGCATCCTTTCAGAACACACATGAATTTGTAGACAAATGATTTTTTTAAGTTTAAATGACATTAGAGAAACATAACAATGAAGTGGGACAAAAATCTACAAGCTAGCATTGTGCATTGCTTGTTGGTGCTTGATTGTGGTTAATGCACAGACTACTAAACAGGTGATATTTCAAAAAGAAAACAAGAATTTAAACCATGAAAACCCAAAGCAAGGATATTGATCGTCATAGTTCAAACCTTCAGTGTTTTTTTAATAAATGTGGGATGTTTCACACGGAATACACGAGTCTACGTTTGTCCGATTTTATTAGCTTGTTTATCTGTTATTTTTTTATTCACCAAAGAAGTTAGAGGACACTGTGATTCACAGCAGTGGATCAGATGGAGAGTTGTGGGGGGCTGTACATAATCACAGTGGGGCACTAACAGTAAAAGTGCAGTCTTGTCTTGGCAACAGCTTTGCTCTGCCGAAGCTGTCGGAGGTGAAATGCCTTATCCACAGGTAGCGGGTGATGGACAGGAAGAGCTCTTTCAGTTCATTTCCCATGACCGCTTCTTCCATTAGAGGGTTTTTATATTCAAATCACTGATTATCTGAACTCAAGCTTGCTTCCCACTGCCAAGAACACAATAACGTTGGGATACAAAGGAAAAGACGCCTCAAATGTAAGCCGACAAACATTTTTAGATTAGCATAAAGTTTACCTCAATACTCCCTCATCAAAGAAGCTCTTTTTTTTCTAAAAGAAAGCTGGCGGTATATACTGAGCATTGCTTTTTTTCAGTGAGCAGAGAGGATAAAAGGCATAAAGGGATCATAGTAGTAAAATTGCAACACAGAGGGAAATCAAACTCCCGTTCACATGGGAGAATTATATGCATGTCTGAGACTAAGTTACCCAGCAGCTGCAGTGCACTTCTAATATTCATGTCACAAACTGATCAAAGGCAGCTTTCTGTGTCTCTTGTGTATATCTTGGTTTCTTTTCTTTCACTGTTTGTGCTCATATTCTTGGTGTGTTTAACCTAAGCTAATCGAACATTGAAGGGAAGCAAATCCATGAAACCTCCAAAGGAATCTCAGGCAGACAGACTAGCAAGAAATCTTAATTGTTCCTTTCAAAACTCCAACGTTTGATATTTAAATGAAAAAAAATCCTCTGATTTCTACAGATATTATTGATAGGGAATAATCAGGTTTGAATTCACATAAAGGTGAACAGCCTAAAGTTGGTTCCATCCATCCATGCTTATTCCAGTGCAGTGTCGCAGGGCTAAGCAAAATTAACTTTTACTAATCTTTAAACATGTAAATGACCTAAACCTGGATTAGTGAAATAATCTCTTCCTGTCTCACATTTAACGAGCAAGCTGTCTGCAGACACAGCCAGGTGTCTCATAAAGTTTCTCCCTATTAAATGAGCTCACCTGAGGGGTTGTTCAATAACTTCCCTGTCTTATTCTTTCTTTCTCCATCTCATTCTGCCTCTCTTCATTCCCCGGTGCAGGCCCCACTCCTACTGGCTGAGCCATTTCCAGTCTCTCCTGTACTGCTCAGAGAACAACCAGCTTGGTGAATTCTCGGAGGAGCTCCACAGCTGCAGCTGCCGATATGAACACAGTTCCTGTCAACTGCCCCCACCCTGCTCTGTTGGGGAGGGCTTAGCCTGTGCAACATGTGCACCAGACAACCATACCCGCTGTGGGAGCTGCAACCCGGGCTTTGCCCTCATGCAGGGTGCCTGCAGGCCTATGGTGGCAGACTCTACGGAGAACTATCTTGGGTTTGAAACGGACCTCCAGGATTTGGAGCTGGGCTACCTTCTGCAGAGAGCAGACCGCAGGCTGGAGGTATTTTTTTTAGCCTTTGTTTAATGATTTCACATTCACTGAGAGTTAACCAGTCTTTCAACAGGATTGAAGACAAATACATGCTCTCATGGGAACCACTCAGCATTGTGAAGTTGCTTTGGCACAGACATAGTTTCCCTGCCTAGTTTTCTGCTTTACTCATTTTCATGCTATATTCTATAGGACACTGTTGTTTTAATATCGGCTACCACATAATATTGGTATGCTTATTCCTTTAATATCATTGTTGCCATTAAAAACACATTCTTATTTAATTGCAAGAAGCAAGACTTGTTCTTAATTTTTATTTAAAAAATTAAATAAATGAATAAATAAATAAATAAAAAGTTGACTACAAAAATACTTTTTTCATCTAGTACAGGAAAAATATTTTGCCAGCCAGAAAATAACCGTTTTTGGTATTGGACATTTTTCTTGCACAAAACTGCTAGAAAACACTGACAAAAAGGGGAAACGTAATTTCAAATACAGACAAATTTCACAAAATGCCTCACTGCACAATGGGGTTTCTATTTTTCACCTCTTTCCTAATGCCTGTCCTTTCAGTGTTTGTCTTGTATATGGGTATATGGAGAGAAAAAGACATTGTTTAATAATTAATGTTTTCTACATCTGCAAGGTTTTTCGAGGTTCTGCTTAGTGTAAATCTAGTTATCTGCAAAAATCAGAGAAGGTCTGTACAAAATTCCTTCCTGGAAATCAACATTCAGGTTATTTTTCTTTCACATCAGATGCATTTCTGGAATAGTTTTCAGGATTATCATCCGAGTATATAAACTTTTTCTCATCTATAATATATCTAAATCCCAGCACATATATGAGATACTTTTACTGATTTTAATGAATTTAAAGCCCTACTACTAAACTTTATTTCACTTTACTGCTGTAAGGTGACACAGCATCCCAGAGGAAAACAAAAAAAGATGTCTGCTGGGCAACAACGGCTCCAGGAATGTGCATAATTAATGTCAATTTGCCCTCAAAATGGACCAGAAGGACTTATTTTTAAGGTTAGAAAGTTACAAGGCACTACTTTCAAAGCTCTAATCTTAATAATTAAGGATGATCATGATAATAAAATATTATTATTATCACATTTATGCATTAATTATTTAACACCAATAATTATTTTATCAAATCTTTACCACTGACCTGATACCATTTTTAACAAATCTTGAAATTTTCATTCTTCTTTCTCAGATATTTTACATTTTATTAAATTAATAGGAAATTTAAATAGAGATGTAAAATAAATATTTTAACTGTTGCTGTGTAAACGGAATAATGAGCAAGGTAAGTGTAAACGTAAAGGTACTGAGCTTGTATTCATTTAGCACTGCTTTTCAAAAATGTCCAGTACATCACATTTGAATTAATTACTAAACTGTCCAAGGTACTAAATAAATCATAGAAGGAATACAAATACAATGTAGTTTGATTGGACCAGAGATGGGTGCTCTTAACAGGAATGTAAAAACCATAAACAATAAATGGTTTAAATTAAAAATATTCAGTAGAGGCTAAAATATCATTAAAGAGTTGGCTGTCATAAATATTTTTGTTCATTTTAAATAATCAATTTGATTTTATGTTTGTTTTTGTACATTCATTTTTAAGCTGAATCCATGTTTTTGGTCTGTTTGTGTGTCCAATAGGTCCATGCAATTTTCATCAGCAATGACATGCGACTTAACAGCTGGTTTGACCCATCATGGAGAAAGAGGATGTTACTGACACTGAAAAGTAACAAATATAAGTCCAATATGGTCCACATGCTGCTGGGAATATCCCTTCAGATCTGCCTTACAAAAAACAGCACCCTGGAGCCTGCTCTCACTCTTTACATCAACCCTTTTGGAGGGAGCCACTCAGAGAGTTGGTACATTCCTGTCAGTGAGAACAGTTTTCCAGACTGGCAAGCCACCAAGCTGGACCTACCCTTTGAGTGCTATAACTGGACTCTGATATTAGGCAACAAGTGGAAGACATTCTTTGAAACGATCCATATCTACCTTCGTAGCAGGATAAAGACTCAGGATGGAGCAAATGACAGTGTTTACTATGAGCCCATAGAATTGACAGATCCTGCTCAGAGCTTGGGATACATGAAGATCAACAGTATCCAAGTCTTTGGCTACAGCATGCACTTTGACCCAGAGGCAATCCGCGACTTGATTCTGCAGCTGGACTACCCATACACCCAGGGTTCCCAGGATACAGCTATGCTTCAGCTCCTGGAAATACGGGACAGGGTGAACCGGCTGTCCCCCCCAGGTCAACAAAAGTTGGATCTGTTTGCCTGTCTCCTCCGGCACAGACTTAAAATGACTGCCAGCGAGGTAGTCCGAATTCATGCCTCCATACAGGCCTTCAGCGCCCGTCTGCCCAATTCACTGGATTACGAGACCACTAAGTTGTGCAGTTAACAGCTGCTCGAATGGAAAACTACATTGTGAATTGTTTAAGGAGTATTCCTGGACATAAAAATAGCGCCCTTTGTCTTGCAGATGCTTACAGATGCTCGGTCTCTATGGATTACCAAACTCTGGTTTATTCAGGATGACCAGCTGAGGGCTGCTCGAGAATGTACTCATGTGGTTGTTTTGGTTTTTGTTTTGTGCGAACTGCTGTCTTTTCAGTGGTATATATATAAATGGGCTTGGAGCAGTGAAGAAATGCACAAAACAAGCTAACTGTAAAGAATTCTTCAATAAATTTGGAAACCACTACATAAAATTTAACCATCAAATTTCAATATGACTGCTCATTTATACTGTAAGTACCAATGCCAGCTGAATGGACATTTCATGGTATACATGGTACAGTATGTTTGTTTGTAATTTTTATATGTTTCTTTGCTTTAGTGACAGTGCACTTTCCATGAAGACAAGGTTACAATGGTGTCAGTTAAGATTTTGTAGATAAATTGATATTAAAACATCATGTTATAACAGATTCAAGTGATGAAACATTTTTTATATATTTTGGGTCTAAAAAACTGGGAATATAAAAGTAACAAAGTTATTTTGTTTGACTTAATCTATTGTAATTATTTCCACGTCTCAATGAGCTCACTTTGTTTAACAGAAACTCACCTATTAAATTGCATTTCAAGCAAAAACAGCTGACAATAGCTGAACAATTCACTACAGCTCTGATTAGATACGCTCTTGTTTGACATCACAATATCCAACTAAACAAATGGATTACATTTTCTTCTCCTTAAGGCTCTGATATTTAGAAAATATTTGATTAGATTCCAAGGGCAACTCTCTTCTCTTAAAGAAGAACTAATTTAACGTGAGTTATGCAAAGGTAAAGTTGAAAGTTCAAACTTAGCATAATAATTAAAATTTTAGATGTGTAAAGTCATAAAGCTGATATCCTAACACACAGGAAATGTTCAGTGCAACATGAGTAAACGGTAGATTTTGGTAACAATGCATTTTGGGTAAAAGAAAACTCATTTATTTATTTATTTTTACCTTGTCCTCTCCAGAATCATAGCAACCAGAAAGATGGTTATTATTATATATATTTATTTATTTATTTTTTAATTTGGTTCTTGCGCCGTAATTACATCTTGCTGGACCTGACAGTGGAAACAAGGGAAGGGATAGTGAATAAAAGAGTGAATAGAAGAAAAATGGAACAAAGATACACAAGATAGAAAGCAACAGCAGCATATCTATTCAGTCATTCACCAAAACCAGGAAGTCGGTGGATCGATTCCAGGTTTCCCCTGACTCCATGCCAAAGTGTCCATGGGCAAAACATTGAACCCCACGCTGCCGCTCGATGTGTCTTTTGGGGCCTGTTTTCTGTGTGAATGGGTAAATGTGACATGTTGTGCGCATGACTAGTAAACATGTGAACATTACTGGAAACATGTTATATAAGTACAGTCCATTTACCATATCCTGGTAGGTACAGGGTTAGAGCCAGGGAACGCCTGGTCAGGTTGCCAGTACATTACAGGGCCAACACAGAGAGACAAACAACCACTCACACTCAGTCTTAGGGGGGATTTATAGACACCAGCTACCACAGAACACAGAAAGCATGTTTTTGGACGGTGAAACAGCAACTACTGTACAACCAAAACAAAAACAGACAACTTCACCACCTGGGTGGGAATTCCAAAAAGCAGGCATACTGGTTTAACTGGCTGTGTTAACCTACATTAAACAAGCTGATTAAACAGTAATGTTGGGGTTTCTGTTGCAAAATGGCTATAAATTAATACAGAAACCTTTGCTGTGAACATAGCCTGGAAAGGAGTCGGTTTTGTTCAGCTATACCCAACTTATCTCCACTGTAATGATTTAAAAGAAGGTCACCATGTGTGTAATCAATTCTGTCAAATCCACTTTAATTAAGAGAAGTGACAAGGT
>JBAGKP010000016.1:5521215-5536849 GCA_037177255.1 Melanotaenia maccullochi | reverse complement strand
CAGAAAGAACAATGCTACAAACGTAGAAATATTATAAGAAACCTCCTTACACTTTCCATCTCCCCCTGCTTTCTTTCTGGCTTGTTCAATGATAGAAGCGCAGTTTGTGACTCACCTGAATCAGATTAATCAGTGAAAATGCTCAGACAGCCATTTAATCTGAATCTGGTGTGCTGAAGCAGGGAACAGTCTAAAACCTGCAGGACTGAGGCCCACGAGGACCAGAGCGGGACACTTCTAGTTTAATTATATAATTACATCCAGATTAATCTGATTTATTTATGTCAATTTGTTACATGAAGCTAAATGTCTTTTAGTACTGTCTGTGATGAAATGTTCAGCCGCTGCACTGCAGGTCAAATATTCTGTGAGAATTATTAATGTTAGGTACAAGATGCCACCTCTGATCTGTTGGCTTTTATGGGTCTGAGTGGCACTGCAGACCAAAGGAAGCTCAAGCACCTGTGAAGGTTAACAGCCATCACCTCAATTTGTCTGTTCCTCTAGCATGTTGGCTCTTCCCATCAGCTCCAATTTAGGCTGGACAATGGCTGTACATGGATGAGCAGTGTTTGATGAGACGTGAGTAGTGAAATGTATCGCCAAATGTCAGTGTGTCTTGAATACAGCATTGTCAATTATTCAGAGGAAATGACTGTTCCACTGCTGCTTAAAAAAAGAGTCCTAAAGAAGGAAAGAACTATCATTTCTTATCATGTTTGTTTGTAAATGGCAATTTTTTCCTCAATTTTGAGGACACTCAATGTAAAAGAAAATGGATTTAGATGGTTAGAGATGCTGATCAGGTTAAATTGTGCATGGAAGGAAAAGGTTTCGCGACTTTTACAAAACGAGTGAAAAGAAGTTCACATCCACAGAATACTTATGAGTATGGATGATGTTTTTCAAAGAAAATGGAAATACAGGAATATAAAATAATTCACCCCTTGCGGTGTTTGTCCTCCAGCAAACTAAAAAGATCCCAAGGTAATATACCCATGATTATGATGTTTAACAGAATTCTGTTCATTGAGCAATTGCCAGACTGGTTTTCAAAAAGTCTTTCTTCAGAAGCAGCTACCAATGATCTGTGACTGCAAGCCTGTAGCTCCTTTTAACTCAGCCTCTTTTATGATAGGGCTAGAGAGGAAACATTGTACCTTTGATCACATTTCATTCCAAAACATCAAGAACAGAAATACGTATCCAGTCGATGCTAATCTGCTACAATAAATCATCTATTTGAGACTTTTTTTCTTGATTAATCGGCCTGCTTTGTCTCTGTTAGACTCGTACCATGGACATATTTGCAGCAGTGAAGATATATTGAACTACATTGTGCACATATTGACCTTGAAGAATTAAATAATCATGTAGAAAATGACTCAGAACTGTAAAGCAGACAGATTTAGTTGCTTAACTTTAATGCAGCTAACCAAAAGCTTCTCCAAATATACATTCAGGTAAAGTAGAAAAGATTTACTTTTTATTTTATTTATTTTTTTATACTGAGAGAGATCAGTGGCATTTGAACTTTGAGGTCTGGTGGGTCAGAATTCCTGCAAAATAAGTTGATGTAGATTGGTTTTCAAACCACTGAGTAGATTTATTTCTTTATTGGTTTCTGACAGATGCCACAGTAGAGAACTTACAATTGGGAACTTATTAAATCCTTTTCCCACCAGCTTCCAGTTCTGGTTCAAATAATTCATCTGCGGTTATTGGCATTTATCAGTTCCCACTCTGGTTTGCTTTGGTAGAGTTTCAAATTTTTTTAAACTAAAAAGTGGGTCTTATTATCGTAGTGGAAAATTATGCTAGTTGTGTATTCATTAATGCCAGCATCCTCTTGTGAAGGTTTGTAAAGCTGCCAGAAAAAAAAAAAAGAATAAATAATCAACTGAGTGCTGACTTACTTCTAACTTCAGTTCTTTAGGGTTTGCATAGAACAGCATTCTAACTTCAGCAGAACAGCAAAAAATTACTTTACATTGTGTAACTTCAGGATACATAAAGTCCTATACCAACTACTAAAATGCTCAGATCATATCTGGTCTTTTGGGCTGGTCAGGAGCTCCTGCTGCATTTTAACTTCACTCTTCTCAAAATTAATACATTTTCTTCTCCTTCTCAATATATATTATCAATTTAAATAGGTATCCTGATTTCTACAAATTCTGTCATCCAAGAAAGATGGATTTCTATAAGGACAACACAGCAATTAGCCAATAGCTGTAAAAGCTGAAATAAAGGCACATTGTTCTTATTGCTTCTAGGAAAGGCAAGGCAGTTTATTTGTATAGCACATTTCATGTACAGGACAATTCAAAGTGTTTTACATAAAACAAAGGCATTACAGATATTTAGAAATCGTGAAAGGCATCAATACATAATCACAATAAAATAATAAATTACATTAAAATGTTTAAAAGCAAGATAAGTTAAAAAATATTATCTAAATATCTATTAACCTTTATTCAAAAATACAAAGACCTGGATGACTGAAAATCTGCATTTCAACGCAATGGCAAATTATAATAGTAAATTTCAAAATGTCTATATTGGTCCATTTACACTTCTGGGCTCTTGGGGCCCTGGGCCCTGTGCTCTGGCCACCCTGGGTGGGGACTCTGGCTGGGTCCTTCCTCTGCCGCCCTCGGGGTGGATCCAGGGTGGGGTGGCTGGGGTTTGTGCTCCGGGCTGATCGCCCAGGTCTCTGGGCTGCCCTAGTCTGCCTTGAGCCTCCATAGAGACTTGGTCACATTTGGTGAAGAGGTTCGTGATTTCATATTGCAAACTGCATCCCATCAAACTGTTGTTCCCCTGTGTTTTAAATAAGATCCATCCCCTCTCACTGGGGCAATCTGGCCAATGATCTTGATGGGGAAACTGGCCTCGACACAGCACTGGCTTTTTGTCACAGTAAAAACCATTGAAAGCCTTCAAACCGGCTTTTAGTCAGGCTTTATCATGACTTAACATGAATATGCAACATAAACATGCACCTCTGTAACAACAAGGCTGGTGTAGTTTACCAGGATCTACGTTATGCTGCTCATGTTAACAAAACCAAATAAACAAAGTTAGCTTTAGGCTATTTTAGGCAGTCCCGTTGACTTACTTGTCAAGGAGAGAGCTGGCAACTTTAGCATCCCTTTTAAAATCTTTGAGCTCCATCCACCTGGGGAAGGCTAGCTAGCACAATATTGATCCTCCTTTTTGTATCGTCTAGTCACGCTGCCTTTTAAGTCTTTTTTTTTGCTTTATTGTCGATGGTAAAATGGCTCCCATGGTTGCAGCATTATGCATGTTCTGGCCATCAGCGGCAAAAGCTGTGTATTGAGCACTTTGTCAAGTTTATCAAAAATTTTGCACGTTTTCCAAGTTTAGTCATGGTGGGCTGCTCTAATTTTGAATATATTTATTTATGAAAAATGCAACAAACTGCAGTGGTTTAATGTTTTTGTGCCCCAGGACCAGACAATCCATGTTGGACTTATTTAGTGGAATTAGCATAAGACTTATTTTATCATTTGAGAGACTCAGAAATATCAACCCACAAATTTACACACCACACACCCCCTGTGCTGATTAACACCTGCTCTAGATATTCATATTTGTTAAGATCAATACCTCATCTACTGAATTTCTGCAGGGAGTTTAAATCTCAATGTCAAAATGAATGCACTTTTACTTTTATATAGTTTAGAGTATCAGCTTTTGTACAGACCAAACCTTTCCTCCCTGGAGACCCCAAAAGGGGACTGAAACAAAGAACTGGAGGAGAAGGCAAAAGGTAACTGTCGCCCGCCAATAAATCAATATGTTGCTTTATTACTTCAGAGAACAAAAGGCTCTACACCGAGATCGATTGCTATACTGAGGAGCCTCTGACAAGAGAAAGATATATATAAATAAAACACTCCTGGCATTTGGCTACTCTGTCCCCACGACCAGATCAGCAGTAATTTATAACTGATGTGATGGTTTCCGCCTGATGTGTTTTTGTATAAGCACAAATCAATCCTTAGTTTATTAGCCGCTATGATGCATTGTAAAATGACATTACTTACCGTGCTAGATGAATGGTATTCATTAAGAGGGAGGGGTGCACCGACTGTGGATGTGTTGAGAATAAAGGAGAAGGAAAGATGTATTGGGAAGCTACGCTTTGGATATTTGGGCTGGACATAATTATTGTTCATTATATTTGTCAGTGTTTAACTTAAGATTAGTTGCTAGATGAAGTAATTATGGTTTTAATATTACTTGGAAAATAAGTTAAATAAATAGAAGCGACATCCTTTCAAGCATTATAAAGATGTTTCATCATAAGAACTTTACCTCATTCTCAATGGACGCACACCACAAGCAGAAATAATTACTTAATTGTACTTAAATGTGTAACAGTATGGTGATGCTCGGCATACATTAAGAATGTTGCCTACTGCACTTGTTCTGGCTCAGAGTAGTCTTTCATTAAGGAAGATCAGTGATTTGATTCTCCAGGTCATAATGTGTCAAAGTTAACTGCCTCCATTGTGCTTATCAGTGATTGTAGACAGAAGACCCTCCTCAGAGTGCTAGCATAAATTAAAATATGTAAAATATATATTCGTAAGTGTTTGACAGAAAAACACATTTATGAAAAGTTGAGGAAAACTAGGATGAGTTTGAATGGTCATTTTTTAAAGGCTTGATTCAGATTAAATTGGTTTTGAGTCTGTTTGTTTTAAACTCAGCTGCAATCAGTGATTTCTGGAGCACATTTAACCCTGCTGTTATGTTGTAGGTCAAAATGAACCATTACAAAGTTACACCAAACCTACATCATTATATCACATGATGATTTTCTAGTTAAAGTGGAGGTTAAGATGGGGTCAGAAGTGCCAAATACTGATTGTTTTTTTTATTTTTTTTTTGTAACTGTGAGAAATTTTTCACCCCAATCACACAAACACATACAAATACTCTATCCTCTTGAACTCAACTGTAAAGTGTTGAATGCAGGTGTTATTATGATTTTTGACAGGAACCTCTTCTGTTCATGTGGATAATGTTCACCCACATAAACTGGACACTCTGTGGTAGTGGCTCAGGTGGTAGAGTGGTTCATCCGATAACTGGGGGGTTGGCATTTTCAAATTCCATTTAGCATCCTTTACATCCAGAACAAAACACAAACCTGTACCTCACCGCAATAAACACATCTCAAAACCAGGTCTAGAAAAAAAGAAAACAACGATGAATCTAAAAAAATGAAGACAAAAAAAAACAAGACAAAACCATGAAAAAAAAAGAACAAAACTATCTTGCCTCAGTGTCTGCAACATTTGTGTATAAATGTTGGTCGGAGAGGCGTTTAGTTTGGTCTGACTGCCTCGACTTTTGAGAAACTTGCTGTGACATCCCCCACTTAGATGATATGTAATTGCATTAAATATTTCCCCTTTTTAATAATCTTTTCACTGCAGAATGATAAACAGTAAATTGCTTGGAAAAGACCTTATAACCCTTCTTAGATTGGTGGTTGGATCCATCATGTAGATTAATTTTGAAACTTTAAAATTCAGTGCATATCTGCAAGTCTTGTTTTTTTTCCTCCTTCCATCATACTTATCAATTTCATTTCACTACAGAAAGTTATATGTGTGGTTTAGAAAGCGTCAGAATAAGGTGCCCTTGCAAGTCGTGTCACACAGAGTGGAGGAAACAGCATGAAATCATCAGCACAGAGAATGAGAGAGCGAATTGGACACTGCCTCGACTTTCATTATGGAAATATTCTTTCAAACGTCACACAGAACCCAATGGTAATAAGACTGCTCAGGCACCCCAACAAAACAAAAATGTTTCATGCTTGAATGAAAATGCAGCTCACAAAGCACCAAAAGCACAGTGTGAGCTCATTTTAGAGTAATATCACACTTAGATGCAAGAGCTACTAAGTGTTCTATGTGTAGTAATCCAACACCATACCAAATTCATTCTGTATTATACTAGCTGTATCAAAAATTGTAATTGTAATAGTGTACAAAAAGCCAATTTAAACTATGTAATTTTTATCTTGTCCATGCAGTATGTATCCGGAGAAATTGTGTTTCCTTACACAAAACAATATTTTATTCTGTTTGCTCTTCTACTTGTTATTTTGTTTTCACTGCTCTTTTATTAAGAAGGCTAAACAACAAAGCAAACATCTGATTAGATATGATGAACCTTACTGGCTCAAGAAGTAAGTGGAGTACCAAAACATTTGCATGGAATTGCTAGAGTCCACATGACAGAGAATAGAAGAAGAAAAAAAAACAAAAACAAAAAAGAAATAGCAAATATGGCACAGAAATCAGTTTGGCTTCGACATTCTAGAATAAACAGCAGTTTGTTTGTGTTTGTTCATCAATACAAACAATACTCAAATATCAGGCTTTAAAATTAGGTTGCAGATCCTTCTGGTCCGCAGACACACATTTACAGATGCGATGAAAGACACACGACAGGACGCACGAGAATCCGATCAGGCTTAATGGGATAATTGGATGTGAAACCATCATTCCACCTGGTGAGTGACTGTGAGAGACGAGCGGTTAGTCAACAACAAAAAAAACCAACCTAATCAGCCTGTCCCAGCGAGAGCCATTTTATGCTGCAACATCAATTACAAAAGAATTGCTTTAGGGATACTTTGGCCAGGCTTTCCATTGCATCACTTATTAGACTCTCCTTTGCGGTGACATGTACTCATCAGAGGATTCAGGCACCAGTGCAAGACAAGGTCAGTTTTGAATTATTGGGATTTGAGTTAGGTTTTGACAAATACACTGCTCCACAGTCAATGTGTGAGTCTCTTTGCACGGAAGGGGGATGGACTGTGAAAGTAGCCCTATTTATTATTTCTGCAACTAAGACCCCTGCTATGATGCTTGAATAAAGTATTGGACACCTAACACTCATTAAACATGAGACTTGCCTTCCATGACAATCTAAATGACCTTGTTTGGTAAAGACTAATTGGATCATGTAACTGGAAGGGATATATAATGTAACATATACAATACCTTGATTAAAAACAAAATTAGCTGTAAAAACAAAGAAAATTAACATTTTAATGTAAACTGGCTATGTTATTAGAACACTTACTTTATCTATTAATCCTGAAAGATAGTTTTTTGTCATAAATAATTGTATTTAATAGGACCCTTATAATATTGTGCAGCCTTGTGTGATAGCCTTGACTTCTGACTTTGCTGCCCTCAGAGTTCAAATTTGAATTCAAATCCTTTCTTGTCCCCAGATTGATTTTGCAGCCAGAACACACACACAGGACTTACATCACATCAAAAACATAAAAAAAAAATTGTATGATTACACAAACCTGATAGTGTATTTTCTCCTGTGTGTATTGACCAGTCATAATGCCACAATTTTTGCATGTCTGCTACAAATGGGTCTGGGGATGTTTTATTATTAATGTCTTCTTTGGAGTGCAGTATTATTATAGAGCTACATTTTAAACAAATGAAATAATGCCTCGGTAAATAACTCAGGTTGAGCTATGTCATATAGCCCATACAAATTGAAAGGACTTGCAGTAGAAAAAGATAAATTCATTAAATGCAACAAAGGCAGAAAATGGGTAATTCACTTAGTTTGGTAAAAAAAAAAAATAAATAAATAAATAAAAACCTTGATAAGACTGATTCAAGAATTAAGTGGTTCAAATAAAAAATCTACATGTTTATCAATGAATCTTTTATTTCACATGCATGTGTGTACCTACACACATACATGTGCACTGAATTACATCCTGACAAGTGTCTGAGTCCTGATGATCATTAGGAGCCTCAGTGGCACTTGAGAAAAGATGCTGCTCTATGCAACTTCATGGTGATGTAAGCAGCAATCAGAAGATGTGGACCAAACATCCAGGGTGATTACTGTTAAACCCCCAAACATAATCAACACCCAATCACGATGTATTGTGCCTAAACCACAGCGTCTGAAGAAGCTTGTTTTCATTTCTGTCCAAATAAAGTGTGTGATGGAGAGATTCTAAGTTGTCTGAATTTGAATAAACATTTAGTCAAACAAAATAGAAATATTTATGGGTAACTAGTGGCATCTGTTTGTCACACTCTAATCAGGTAGCTGCATTCTTGCAGGTCATTGTTAATTATATATTGAATGTTGATGCTCCCTTTGTGATACTTCTGGGTGTGTGTTTATGTGTGGTGGTAGGGTGGGGGCAATACAAGATCAGGAATGGACATCAGGAAACTGCACACACATGAGTAATATGAACCTTATCCAACCAGTTTAACACTCACCCTCACATGTCTCTTCCAGCCACTTTGATTCAGACTTTGTGCTCCTTGTTTGTACATCTCACACATGATACCAAACATGATGCATTTATGATCCACCAGTATTGGTAAACGAGCCCATGGCATAGTTTTTCTACATTTCTTTGGTTTATTTAAAGTTAGAAAAGTTAAAACAGCGTATCACCACCTGATTCATTACCCAAAGCAAAAAAAAAAAAAAAAAAGAACAAAGAACAGAAAGAAGTTGATTTTTTCAGTAGTCTCAAACTTTTGTGTTTCTTTTTTTCTGTTTTTCTCTTTTTTTTTTTTCTTCTGGGAACGTGACCACTATACAGTCACACATTTGATGGGTTTCATTGAGCATGCGCATTGTCCATTGTGTGAGCACTGTATTAAGTGCAAGATTCTGCACTGTAAGGAAGGATTACTAACTGTTAAAGGGTGGTAGTGTATAGCTAACTGACCTGTATTATAGGAGCAGAAGAAATCAGAAGTTAGCAAAAGCAACAAGAAGACACCAGCTGGGGTTTAGCAATGGGGTTTAGCAATGGCTGGGGTCATTAAATCTTTTTACGTTGAGAGATGCATCCATATTTTCAGACACTTGTGTTAATGTAAGTCTTTGCAATTATTAATTCTTGCATGTCTGACTTCCATTATTGATAGTTTGTCTTGCATGGTTTACATTCCAGACACCATATTTTTTTTTATAATAAAGACAAAACATTAACAAAAAAATGAGCTTGTAAGCAAAACACAGCAAAATTTTGTCTTTAATATAAATAATGTCAGCACAAACATTTTAAAGCAAAGTTTTGACAAAGAATGTTTGCCTATCACTCCTTTATCTTTAGTTTAATTACTTTTTTCATCCAATAAATGCATGAAATTCACTCAGATAAAGAAGAGGCACAGACGTTTTAATTAACGTATGCTATCACTGTCACAGTTTTTATTCATAAACAATAGTTATACGCTGTAAAAAAAATGCTTCAGCAGGAGGGACATATTATTGATTGAGAGGAGAGATTAGAAATTAATGACGCATGTGGTCCAGACTGAATAATCAATTTCAATTAAAATCAATTTCACAGTGCAGCTGTGCTGTAATGGTTCCTAAGATCAGCTGTGGTGATGTTCATTTTTCAGCCCCTTTGGGTAAAAAAAAACTACAGAGGAAATAAGTGTGTCAATGTGTG
Source organism: Melanotaenia maccullochi (assembly GCA_037177255.1). NCBI lineage: Eukaryota > Metazoa > Chordata > Actinopteri > Atheriniformes > Melanotaeniidae > Melanotaenia > Melanotaenia maccullochi. The sequence continues at coordinate 5,527,326 of JBAGKP010000016.1, read as the reverse complement.
TGTGTGTGTGTGTGTGTAGGGGAGGGGGGACTTTTATCTGATGCTATTATAGGCTGACCATCTGACTCCAACTTCACTATTGTCAACAACAAATTTCAAAGCTGTATTTTGCTCCTCTTACAGGCAAAAAGACAAAAAAACAGCTCAGTGAGAAAAGTTTTAGTTTTTGGCCTTGAAATTATTGCAAAAAGATCTGACATACAAGTCCTATTGGAGAAGACAATGATGAGCTGCTCGAATATGTGTGTATATGTGCATCTATGGATGTACATCCGTGCTACACAGAGGTTACCATATCTCCTGAGGTGTGCAAGTGATATTTTGAATCCAAATTGCCTGGATCGGGTGATTGCTCCGCGTGAGAGGAATAGTGACATCTCAATAGGCATGCCTTATCAGAAAATAATAAGGCTAGTTTCATGACCAAAATTAGATGCACAGACTGTCAAATGAGAGAAAAAAGGTTCAAACCAATTGAACCAAAGGAGATGCTTATTAGAGAAGTTCAATTTGCATATATTGCATGTCAGACATATTGGCAAAAATGTCAAAAACTAAATAAAAAAACCGTTCCACTGTATCAGCTGAAATTGCTGCATGATCAGAGTGAATGTAATTGACAGAGCGGTGATGTTACGACTGTCTGACGGAAATAAATCATCATTCAGACATGTATTAGACAAGGCAGAAGTGTCTCTCCCAAGAAGGCCAGACTTCTGGCAGTTTACATCAGTTTTTATTTTAGAATTGTAAAATAAAGTTTGATTTTTTTTTTTTACATGATACACAAAATGGAGCTAACATCATAAAATACTGTCTGAGTAACATGCTTCATGCCATATATGTCAGTCAGAAATTGTACAACCAACAATTTTCATAAGATTTACTGTAGAATGAAGAAAGACACAATAACATTAAAAAAAACTGTTTCATACAGAATGCATTCAGGTACCTGTGTGCCTTCTGTCATCTTCTATCATAATACTTAGATGGCTTTAGTTAAATTGGTAAATGTCTCTTTGCTCAGTAAATGATCTACTCATCTTCTCTTGCAGCATGCTGCGGCCTGGATGGCAAAGGTTTGATCTTCAGCCTCATTCAAAGTTTTCTGAACATTTAAGTGCTTAACTTTTAAAGTGCACCAGGAAAGGATTTCTGATGGATAAGTTCTGTCTCAGATGGCTCCAAATCGCCTGGCAAATCCCTGTCAATCTTTTTTTGAGATGTGAGCTAGAGCGCCCGTAATGTCAAGTGCCTCTGACACCTATGACAAATGATGTTTTCAGCCTTCATTTGAGAATAATAGAACATTGCAGATGGATGTATAGCAGAGCTGTACATGCACATAGAGAGCTAACTAAAGCTGTTATCATTGTCACTATCAACACTAAGTTAAGAAACACTGATTTTGAAAAGCAAATGTGGCAGTTAGTGAGCCTGATCACTGCAGCAGGCACTGGCACTTTTCAGAACCCAACAGCATTAATTAAGAATCCATTATGACTCCAAATCCATCAGAAATGTGGACATTATGCAGAGTGACACCTCATTATGTGGTCCTATGATGGGTTTTATATGCAGGAGTTGTAACTATTTCTTGTGGGTTTGTGTAAAAAGAACAACAAAGCCATCTGTTAGTCCTGTTTCAAGATGCAGAGTGAATACTGATAAGGATGCCAGCACTCTCGCTAATGTGCCAGCTCATAGATTCATCAGATAAGCCCGAACAGCAAGGTATTGTGTAACTTATGTCTTACCTATCAATCTGAAACAAATAGGTACAGCATTTGTTTTCCCACTGGGGATTCCACAGAGACTAACCCACGAATTACAGAAGCATTAGCTGCTTTCAAGACCTTAAACTCCTTAAATAGGGCCTTGCAAAGGAAGATCTATTTTTTTAAAGGTTTTGGTATATTATACATATTCAGGTGCCAGTCATTGTGAGATGCAAGTCGATATGAACTGAGACATAGACATCATTTATGAGACAAATCCTTCTTTTTGCTCCCATTTATAACAGAGCGAATTAAAACTTCATCTCAATCTGTAAGTCTGGGTATTAGGAGAGAGAAAGGTTATTTGAAATTAGCAAGTCTTCTTAAAATTAAGTTCTTTTTTCATCAAGGAGGAAAATGCTGAATAAATTACAAGCTATATATAAGTTGGATTTTGTTGCTAAAGGAGTTCCCTTTAAGTGTTTGTAAACATTTTACCTTTATAATTTGTTCTGCATCAGAGAGAGTCGTGGACAAATCAGGCAAAATGTCATTTGACAAGCACTGAGACATTTTAACATCCTTCTCAGGCTGCACCACTCTTTCTAATCTTTATCTAGAGCCTCCATACCAAAATCAAAGAGAGAGCAGAAAATGACAGAAAACAAGACACTGCTGAAATCCCTCTAAGCCCTTATCGAATAAATGCTTACTGGCAATGAACCCAGCACGATGGAGGAGATGTAAACAAAAAATTGACACAAGCAAAGCAGAGAAAAACAGTGAATAAAAAGTCCTCTGCAGATGTTTACGGCTTCACCCAAAATCGGGCTGAGGAGATAAAAATGAGTGTTACCGTTTCTTCTGGCAGAAGACTCAAGTTATTTTCATAATGGGTGATTGGTTCCAGTCATTAGCATTATATTTTGGCTCTGTTGCAAGTAATTACCAATCTTATTAATTAAGATGAACATATGAATAGTACAACCCAACATTGCTCACAGCTAACACGACTTCCAGTTTATTTTGCTGTTGGAGATCTGTCCACCATTACAGTATTTTACCAAAGCTTGATTAAATAATCACTCCTAAGTATTCAGAGAAACAGTTTCCTAAGTAAAAGCTTCATCACCACTGAGATTAAGAGAGCAAACACAAGGGCCACCTTTACATGACCCAACTGGACGAGCATTTGCTGAAAAACAGAACAAATATACATATCTGTATTATAAATTCATTTATTCTTAAGGAATATATTTGAATCACCTAAAACTCCTCAGTGACATGACATGAGTTTAGCTTGCAAAATCTGAAGAGAGATTATTAAAGTTTTATTTATTTATTTTTTTTCTTTTATATTTGCACAGAGCTCAAATTTTGTGGCATTTCTAAAACACGGCTGATCCTTATTCTTCTCTTAGTTGCTTCAAAAATCATATTTCACATAAACCACCATTTGCTTTGGAGTTGGACAGTCTCAGTTTAAAACATCCATTAATCCCTGGCCAATAGAGACTGCAATTTGTTGGAGCATATTTCCAAAGGTAGTTCATTTTGATTGCAGAAAACACAAGAATAGTTTATCCAAAATTTAGAAAAAAGAGACTGAAGTTTTAGTGTTAGTTCCTTGTGATCATCATCACATAAATGAGGTTGATCAATGAAACCATCTTACTGTCAGACTGGGAAAATAACTAATAAGAATGAAAAAGTCTAACTGAAACTGCTTGAAGGTTGTGTGTGTGTAGTGAATTATTTTTGGTTTCATATCAGTATACATGCTGATGGTTCTGTCTAATAGTTTTCAAATCTTGGTTCTTACAAGTTGCCAAAAAAAATAAATAAAAAAACATAAAAGTGGCGCTTTGGAGAAGAGTCTAACTTGAAGAAAGCCACTGAGAGATGTTACACAAACACACACAAAAATAAAATAAATGAATAAAACAAAACATGTTTTCAGTAACAGCCTACTGACAGGTCATTTGGTTAGATATGAACTTCACAAATACAGCCAATTTATTTTATCAGTAATTTTGATAAAATGATGCAAATCCTCTAATTGACAAACACTTGATTGAAAACTTTAATAAATTAATGTGGAAAAATAAAGATTCTCTTGAATTCATGTAGATGTGGGAACCAAACATGACTCAGTAAAAGAAGGAAATGCTGCAGACAATTGCTAAGTCTGCATTTAATATGAAAATGTGGAGAATTGTAATTGGTGTTAGAATTACTGACCCAGCTGAAGCCTGATTAAAGTTAATTGCTCCCCGGCGTGTTATGACCAAGCGTGACAGATTGCATGGCTATGTACCCCCACATTCACATCTACACCCACATAGATAAGTGCAAATGAATATCTCTGTGGGTTCTGCCAAGAGGGATTTTAGACGATGGGTAATGTGAGAGCCATCCATCATGTTTTGATCACTACACTCTTGAGCTCAGTAGGGACCGATGATAAACCGCCAAAAGTTCACATTACCCTCCTTGAGCAAATACGCATTGCACAGTGTTTTCCTGACAGAGATATAATGTAATGATTACAGCAATCACCTACCAATATGGTGCATGTTGACATAGGTCTTTCATATTTATCTGTCTCTTACACAGCAATATCCACTTCTGTTTGGGGGATTTTAAATATTCAGAGCACATTCAGGAAGATTCATTCAAATAAATTAGATCCTTTTTAGTGTGTAACAGAAGTGTGTTCTGCACAAACTGTGTGAATATAAGCAAGTCTGAAGCTGATTGTTTGATTACACTGGGGTAATGTGAAAATGATCAAATATTCAAGAACTCCTTCATTCAGAATTGATGTGAACACTCTCACCAAATTGTTGCATCTCTCATAAAAACAAAAGTAATTTTTGAAAAAAAAAGTCAGAAAGAAAGAAAAAGAGAACCCTCCTCCCACCCCCCCGATGTAACATTTGCGCTGAGCAAAAACATCATCTCGCTTGCAAATAATTAGGAAACACAAAGAAATGCTTAAAATTAAAAGCTCTCCCAACGGAGAGAGAGAAAAAAAAACAAACAAACAGAAAAAAAACAGCCACAACAATGTATTAGCTGCAGATAATGCAGAAGAATACAAAATCAAATTACAATATTATCAACATGCCCATAAGCTGCTCAGAGATTTTAGTTAAATTCTTCCTTCATTTTCTGACAGTAATGGCCAAGTAGTGACATTCACAGAACAAAGGTCATGGGGATGGATCAAATGCACATGTGAAGGAGACCTGGGTGGGCCTGTGGGGTGGTGGGTCATGGGTCTGGGCTTTCCTACTGTCTTCCTTACCCAAGTCTACTTCCCTCCTTGGCATGTGGTGGGTGGGTGCCTCCTGGTGGTGGCTGGATTTGGGGCTTGCTAACCTCTGGGATGTCTTCCACAGGGCATGGGGGGAGGGGTAAGTGTGTTAAGTGTGAAAGGGCATTGTAGATAGGGGTCTGCCTCTGGGCTCTTGGGTGCTGAGCCCTTCGGTCTGGCTGCCCTGGATGGCTGGTGCCTGGTGGGGTTGACAGTTGCCAATCTTTGCCCATCGGGGCCTGTGCCCCATGACCGCAGGGGGCTCTGGCCGCCTTCCTCTGCTGCCCTTGGGGTGGGTCCACGGTGGTCTTTATCATGGAATTGCTGCTGATCGCCCGGGTCTCTGGGCCACCCTGGTCTGCCTCTAGCCTCTGTGGGGGCGTGGTCACATTTGCAGGATAAAACTCATCTCTGCTCACTCCTCATTCCTCATACTCTGCATGCTGACACAGTTACTGAGTTGTTCAGTGGGTTTATACACTAACAGATACTTTTGTTTAGTTTTTTTTTTTTTTTTTTTTTTTTTTTCTTAGTGTGTGTGTGTGTGTGTGTGTGTGTGTGTGTGTGTGTGTGTGTGTGTGTGTGTGTGTGTGTGTGTATTTATGGGTGTGTGTGTCTTTGCTACTTTGGTTGTTGTTTTGATACATCGTGTTGTTGCTGTGTTGTTTTTTGGGTTTAACTCCTGATGATTGTCTGTTTAGTTTGGTTGGATTGAAGGGTTGTTGCTTCTATCTACTGTATCTTTGTCTCTTCTTCCTTTTTTCCATTTTGCTTTTTACTTCTTTTTTTTCAGTCCCCTCGTGTCAGGTCCAGAAAGATTCCATAAATTCCATAAATCCAAATAAATAAGATAAAACAATATATTTAAATAAATATAGAAATAAAAAGTGAGATTATCAAGAGGAGCTTTATACCATAAAGCTCTCCTTTGTAGCGTTAACCGTCATTAAACATTAAGGATGTTTAATAAAATTATTAATTTTGATCATTTCATGAGTTATGAAATGATTTCCTCGGGGCACCACCACACAGATAGCTTTATACTAACCTAATGGCTGTGTGGACACCATTAGA
>JBAGKP010000016.1:5485846-5504154 GCA_037177255.1 Melanotaenia maccullochi | reverse complement strand
GTATCCACTGTCCTCTAAGTGTCTTTAAATATTTTTTGAAAACTCATAAAACAAAAAAAAATCCAACATACAGCTTGACCCTTTGCTTATACTACAACTTTGTCTCGTGAGAGTTCATGCAAGCTTTAGACTAATGTTAATGAGGTATGTGCTGATTGGCTGCAGGGAGGCCAGAGTCAGAAGGGGGGCTGGCCCAGTGCATGCACAGTGCATCCGACTCCAAAACATTATCAGCTTAGTGATAGGGAGCGAACCTGACTGAGCAGCAGCTTATGAAATTTAGCCATTTATGTTTGAACCAGACTCTGAGCCTGAGAGTGAAGATACCGAGATGGTGGAAGAAGCACGTTTACAAATGTTTACAAAAATTGACATGGCAGAGCACTTCACCTCAGTTATAAAAAAGAAAACACTGGGCTCATATGTACATTGCAGGGGATTAAAACTTTAGGCTTGTCTCTTAGCATTAGCATTAGCTGCGTCAGCAGTAAAGCACGACTTTATAATATTTTATCATTCCTGGGCAGGCTTATTCAAGCAGCCTCCTGTGATGACGAAATCAAAGGAGCAAATTAAAATTGCGCGTTTGCAAAGAGCCCAGATGGAAAAACTTGACCGTCTTCAAAAGACAGGCTTTCAGGGAAGTTAACACTTTGGTCCAACACAGAAACACATGCTTTAACTTTAAAAACTGCAACTTCTGGGTAATCAAGAATTTTGCAGCAGTTGCTGGATATTGAAATGAAAATATCTTACATTCAGAAATTTAATACAAATGCTAACAAGATTTAAGTTTACTCCTCCTTGAAATCAGTTACCTAATGAGAACTAGCATGTTTAAGTGTCTTAAATTTACCAGTAACCTTAAATTTAGGTATCATTTACTTAAAACACTTGCTTAAAATCTACTCATACTTATTAATTGCTAATTACTACACCAGTTTCTTAGTAGCTAGATCTGAATAGCCATTTTCTTCACCCCTCACTAGAATATATATTTGAACATTTATAGAAAAGAGAAAGATTTCGAACTCTGTGGTCATCTTGAACATTTTAACAATATTTTCTATATGGAAACATGCATTTAAAACTCCCAGTTTTGGTTTGTTTGGTTTGTCTTTCTTCCTTTTAATAGTACCGGCACTAGTTATGGATTCTGTAGTGCAGATTTATCAGACACGAATGTAACTCACTCATACTGACATGCATTCTTACAAGACTGTCTCAAACAAGCTCTCTGCAGAAGCAGCCTTCTAAGGTGAAACAGCAAAGAAAGAACCCTCCTAAAACACAAACCCAAGTTATCAAAAATTTAAACACACGGCAAGGTGCATTGCAGCACGGTATGAGGTTTCATTGTTTCAAGATAGAATAAAATTCATTTCTTTTTTCCGCAGCTCTACTAAAAAAAAAACAAATAAATAAATAAATCTTCCAGTGATCTCTGCATTCTTTGAAAACATTGGATGAGGCCAATGCCTGGAAGAACAACCCTAAAAACTTATGCATTGAAGACAGGAAAAGAAAATCCCTTTGGGCTTCTTATTAGACATATGGCATATGTCACCTGTGATATTTCCAGTTTGACAGCTACTGCACCTTTAGAAGCAGTTGTAGAGGAGAAGTGTAGCTGATGAGGCTGCAGTGTTGAAAAGATGACACCTAACCCTACCTGCTGCTCTGAGGGGTAAGGTCGTAATGGCCAGTGCTCCTCATCTGACAACACAAAACTGATGCCTTTTCAAGGTAATTGCTTATTCTCACAATGAATAAAATAGCACCTGTAACTGATCTGGTAATAGCTAAATTCTGAAGGCCAATATTATGCTTTTTTGGTCCTATTGTTCCTGTGACGGATGCAATTAAGTGTTAACAATGTGAAGCAATATAATGTCAAACAGTTGAAGGGATTAGAAGGTTCAGAATAAAAAAATAAATAAAAATATACAAAAAAAAAAAAGAAAAAGGAGAATAACATTTTTTTTTCTTTTGCCTTCCCAGGGGTCTTGGTTTGTATTACTGTGCTTTTGATGCAAACACCACTTTCAATAATATGAGGTTAATGTATCATGAAAAGCAATGGATTCAGTGTTGCTCATAATCCTTAATCTGATTTCATGGATGAACAGATAAATATACATCACAAAAGATGGGAAATATTTCCTCCATAAAAGAATGTCATAACTTTAAATTTACCATGGCGACTTTTTGATATTGCAAAGTGGAACATACTAGGTCTAATACCACCAAGGAATTCATCAGGAAGATAAACTACAAACTGTGATGACTGTCCAATATGAATGCTGTTTCTGATCATGAAAAAGTATTTCCTGTTATGGATTCAAATGTATTATTAAATTTTACATAGTGAAAAAAATTAAAAAGAAATAACCAACAAGACTAAAATCTAGCTAAATATGCCAAAAATGAAACCTATAAATACACAGAGCAGTAAACTTAACACAGCTAAAACAATTAGCAAACAGAAGCAGGGTGACGACCAAGTAGAAAATCTCAACTTACAGCATTATAGTAATATTCTGTGGTTAAGTTTAACAATCATAAGAGGTGGAAAAATTACTTACAATCTGTACTTAAGTAGAAGTACAATTTTTTGTGTAAAAAAAAAAAAATTGTAAATGTACTGATTCAACTTCTTCACTTAAGTAAAACTTCTCAATTGTACTTAAGTACAAAGGTAAAAACATAAAAGATACTTCTTTTGTTAACGTGGCAAAATCATAAAAGTTCTAAACACACCAAATAAAAAAGAAAAGGTGTGTTAACAACTCCCACAGTGTTCTTAATGTTCTCTTAAATAGGCCATGTGTGGGGAATATCCTGCTTCAATGGGTCTGCTCTGTGGTCTTCGTAAGTACTATTTCTATCCTATCTTGACATAGCAAGTCACTGCAGACAATAGCCTCTGATATAATATAAATGAAGTAACAACCGAAGAAGAGCACTGATAAACTCTATAAACAGATTGCTCCATTGCAGGTTACCTTGATGAGGCTACAGTGTCACGACACACTGCGAGGGTAATGTCCCTGGCCTTGCTTGTACACCACATGGTCCGATGCACAAATAGACCACCGCGGCATGCCTCTTAAAAAGCAGCAGGCATCCAAGTGTGTAATGATGCCAGGGCTGCAAGGCACTTTACAACCAACCCATACCGTCACCCACAACTGAGATTAATTGCACTTGATTGACTATATCCTGCCTTCTCACTTGAAACAACCCAGGATTTATTGGAAAACCTCTCTTTACTCAATATATATCCAGCCCTTATCAGAGCGGGGTCTAATTAAGCTTCACTTTCTGTGTATATTTCACTCTTTTATTCTGTCTTACAACTTGAAGTGGAGGAAAAAAATCTATTGATATGTTTCCATGGTGTACTCTATATAATGCAAAGAGTTCATGATCTTAACTCCTTGTATTGACATTTCATACATTTAAAACTGACAGCCTTAGAAACGATGGATGAATAATTTACGGATGCAACATATGATGTTCTATTCATGACTGCAGCTTTGTTAGTTTAGATTTTTAAGAAAATAGAAATTTATATCTCTGTTCAACAGTAGGAGACGGAAGCATCATAATTTTGAACTGTAATGAATACTAAACACTTTTACATTAATAGATGATAAAAGGTTCTGAGTATGAACAAAGAAACTATTATTAAAAAAAAAAAAAAACCTCATTGTAATATAATACACTGACATATCCAAAACTTTCACCACCAAAGCCCCATTTCCATAATATTTATTTTCTAGCCATGAGGCTCCCCAAGAGGAGTTTCTGACACTACATAAAAAGTACAAATGGAATCACATCTATTTTGGTACTAATCTTTGACATTTGCAGGTGTCTAATTACCACCAAAGGACCAATCCCTGTAACATTTATGGAAAACGTTATTATTATTATTATTTTTTTTTATTTTATTTATTTTTTTTGTGGTAATGTATGAGGCAGTAATTTAAATATTCAAACTAGATTTAAATGGTTAAAATCATAAAAAAATGATTGAATGTTCGGTAATTTTGAGCAGGAAGGAGGTTGTTTAAATTATTTCTGGAAAATAAACAGGAGAAGAAAATGACAGTATGACAATTTTATATCAATTTTGGGGGATTGACTCTTTTGGACACAGAGGTCACCAGGGGGTACTAAACTTGAAGAGGGTACAAGGGTTACACAACTGAAGCAGAAATTAGTGAATATATACACATATTTTAAATAACATTTAAAAAAAGCATTGTCAGTTGTATTTTTGGCATGTTCTAGTTTCTTTTGAAAAATTGAACTTCATTCATATGCACAGACTTATTTGCAACTTTTGCACAGAAAAAGAATAAAGGACACGGGGCTTCTGGCACAGCTGTAAATAATAACCTGTTCAAGACAATTAATCATTGTTCTGGTTTAAATGCTTTCACCACTGAAAACACATTGTCCTGAGCCCTCATGAGAGAGCCATGCTGGACAGTGGTGCCACTATTGTTTTCCAGGATTATTCATGTTTGCCTGCATCTCAGATGTCATGAAAGATTTTTTGTTGTACAAGCCAAAGTGTGGAGGGTCTATTTTTACTGCATCTCATGTAACTAACAAGATTCACCAGGGACTCTACAATAAAACCAATGAAACCAAGATGCTGCTTAGTCCATATACATGACTGTATTATTTATTAATTTATTTATTTGTGTGTTGCATTCAAGTTTTTTTTGTTCTTGATAACTATGAATTTTTTCTCTTGGTGTGCCAATGCAACCTCATCTTTCCCCTTATTTTTCCTGACCACAGACTGTATAAAGAAGTAGAAATTGTTACTGTGAGATCACCAACTGGTTTGTAATCTGGCATTTTTTGTACCTCAACTTTTACATGTGGACACTGAAGGTTTGGGCTTTTTACAGCTAGAAATTAACATATATGGACAAAAGAACTTTAGTTGGAGGCTGATTGTTAGAATGCGAGAGGACAAAAAGTACATATGTCAGAGCCATATAGTTTTATAATGTGTAACTATTAAGTCCACATATAAGTGTAATGGCCTGCAGGCATTGAAGAATGAGTCAGTGAGTGCCAAAGAAACATTTGATTGGCCGACAAAGAATCAAGTTCCAAATGCCACAATTTAAATATATGCACCAGTGAATTCAGTTTAAAGAAAAGAGAAAAACACTTGTAATTGTAATTTAGGATCACTCATACATAAATATATGAACAGCATCTAATTTAACTCTTAAAATCTTATATTGCTGATATTGTAAACAGTTTCTTAGCAACGGTAGTTTTAATCTCTGTGGGGTAAATTATGATGAATAGCTTACACTTCAGGTGATCTAAAGATGTTTTCCAGGCATTTATAGCCCAACCAGGAGGTTTACAATCCAGCTACAAAATGTAAAGTTTATTCCGATAATCCATATGATGAGTTATATATAACACAATTTCTTATCACATTTTATGATATATAGGACACTATTACTTACTATCTTGCAAAAAGACCCTTATTTTTTATTTATTTTCCTGTAAATTATGAAAACCATGACTGAACAGAATAATATGAGGATGACAAAAAAGCATGGTCACTGATGAACTATGTGTCATTTCCAAAAAGTACTGCTAGTAATAAATTCCATTTTTTTTTCCTTTTTCTTTGGTCTTTATGGTGTTATATCCATTAATACATCCATTTTACACACACACACACACACACATATATGTATATATATATATATATATATATATATATACATACATATATACATATATATGTGTATATACTGTATATGTGCGTGTGTGTGTTGACTGAGCTTAAAAGTATTGCAGTTCTATATACATTTTACAAAAAACAGGTAAAAAATATATAAAAAAAATGGTTTTATGGGTTAATTGCAGTACTGTGGATTGTAAATTCTTAAACTGACAAATGAATTTTCATCACATTTGGTCATAAGCCATTTATACTGTATTATAATCCAAATGATAAGCCATGTGATTCATTATCTCACTATCTGTAATCATTGCTACCTGTATCACACATTTCCTCCATTAAAGGAATACTGCATACTATATTATTGTTGGTGTTTAAAATTCTTTGAGATGCAAAAAACAACATGAAAAACACACGGATCAGCTCTTGTCAGGTCCCTTTAATCAGATTTCAGGTCAGTACTTTACAGTCAGCCAACTCCCAAGAAGAAGAGCATGGAAAATGGTCTCCTGTCCACATGCAGGATGTTAAAATGTTCACTCTCACAGTTGCACACAACACTGTATTTTACTTGGAAATGGGAACTGATGATAAAGTGCATTTAGAAAATGTGGAGCCTCCATTTGTTTGCTAGTTTAAGATGAATGTACCTCTTAATATCATCTGCTACCCCAAAAGCTGCCTCTCTATCACTTGAAGCTTATGGATAAATCTGAATGATGAAATAGGTGTATGTGTGGGAGCAGCCGGAGGTAAGGTGTGCTGGAAGGTAGGTGATACAGGCATAAGGAGCCGAGGGCTGATGAATGTAGATATCTTTTTTTTCCCCTCAATACTCTCTCCCGTTCTGTTTCTTATTCTGTTTTTAAATCTTCAAAGCGCATATATTCCAGGAAGGTGGAGGGTTGGTGGCAGGTGTTTCTTTTTTTTTTCATTTTTCCTCTTCTTCTTTCTTTCTCTCTCTTGTCAGTATTATCAAAAGGGATGCTGGCAGGCAGTGTCTGAGGGCACACTAATAAGGTTCACTTCCACATGTTATACTGTACACCAAATCTATGCTTGTGAATCTGAAAACAGAAGTGAACATGGCCATTTCAGCACCTTGGCAGTAAATGTTTCAAAGCTTAAATTTCTGAATACAAACTGAGTTTCGGGTTCTTAGATAGGCAATGATGAAGTGTCAAACTACCACATATTAGTACAAAATCAATGCATAAGCAGCTGGTTGAGAAAACCTGAGATATTCTTCCGGGGGCAATCTTTTTCCTTAGACAGTGTTGCTGTCTTTTTTACAAACTCAAGGCCAAATTGTGCAGATCTGTGTTTGCAAGTGCATAGTAGGCACTAAAAGAGTGAGCTAGCTGTGTATGGTAAAGACACAAAATACAGAATTAGACATGTGAGAATGTAAATTCTGTCCAGTATTTTCTGTATGCTGCAATGGAGTGCTGTCCATCAGAATGCATAAAGTTTTGGAGTTCGGATAGGGGCAGACAGGGAAATCAGACACATGAGCAGTGTAAAATATTCTGGTATTTTTCTAAATAAAAGTCCCCATGCAACTTTGCTTTTTTATTTTCTTTTCTGTATCATAGACTACAAGACTTTCATCCTTGAAGTGGAGAATCACACAATTCTCCAATTCTCCTGGGATTTCGTGATCTCGTGAATCCAAGGTGGACTGCACTTGCGGGTGCTCCACACCTGACACACTACCGGTGCATTTTGACACACCATGGAGGTCGGAACAAAACCGTAGTGGCGCACATGAAGTGCTGGTGAAGAGGACATTGTTGACCTTGAATATGATTAAAAAAAAAACATTTTAAGAAACAGCCTTTTAAATTTTGTATTGTGAGGTTCTGGTTTAAGTATTACCATTTTCGGTTGTTCTTTCCTCAGTCATTTTGCTGGTTTTCTGTTCTATTATTCCTGTGTCCATATCCTGTCCCCCACACCTGGTTTTGATTGTCACACCTGCATCTCATTTGGTCTTTACCTGCCAGTGCTTTGTGGCCGTTGTTAGTATTATCCTGCTGTTTAGTTTTGGTTTTCTAGCCTTGTGTTGTGGCTTTTGTTATCATGTATTATGCTCAATTCCTACGTCCACCTGTTGGTTGCCAATACACTAAAAGGATAAACTACCAATCCTATTATTAACTAATTCAGTTCTCAAAAGGCTTCAGGGTAAATAGTGATGTGATTACTGACATTTTAAGCTTCTTATGTAGTTTATGCTGCTCTTGTTTTCAGTTATTATTCTAATGCTTTCACTCTGCTGTACAACCTTTTGTTTATCTGAGTCAGCAAACAAGTAAATAAAGGAAATAATTAAATAAAAAAAAATCTACTTTTTGACTTTAGCAAGTTGTATCTTGTCAGGGATTGTCTCCTAGCTACAGTGTTTGGCAAGTTCAGCCAGATGAAATCCCTGTCAGCTGTGTCACCTTATTCCTGGCCAACCCCTGAATCCTTCTGAATTGTACGAACACAAAGCCGTTATGAATTTGTCACCTCCTGTCATTTTATCTCAGGCTGCAGGCTGTCTTCCCGCACAAAGCTGCACAGCAACAAGCTGTGCTAAGCCAGGTTTTCTCTTATTTTCATCCTATTGCCTTTCTCCAAAAACTAAAAGGGTGTTCTCAATGTTATCAGAAAATTATTCAGTATAGAACGTAGGTTCTTCATATCTCCCAATGTTGAAAGACACGTTTCTTTCTAAGTCTGCACCGTCTTCGTAAGCCCTCTGGCCCAATTAGCCATCCTTAAGCTTTTGTAAATGTTGGACAAAAGGGAAGACAAATGTTAAATGGACTGATTACACTGTGGTAATTATGGGACTTTCAGAAGCACATGTCATCTCTTCTTTTCTCGACCAAAGCTGTAATGTCACAAAGTAGACACTGAGTCAGTCATTTAAACACAGCACATTGCAGGATTAGGCTCTAACTACAACTGTGCATTTTAGCTGTCAAACATCAGGATATCACAAGCTTGAGATTGAAGAAGTCTTATCAAGATTTTTTATTTTTTATTTTTTTTTTAAGACTCTTGAACAAAAGCTGATTTTCTTTTATTTCTCTTGTATTTTAGAATTAACTAGTAACCAGTGAAAGGAGGCAAATGTGGGCAAGCTTGTGTGCTCTGGTTAAAAGCCTTGCAGCAGTGTTCTGGACAGCTTAAATGCAGTCAAGCACTTTCTTTGGCCTCCTCAAATTAAAAAAAGTGTTAGAAATACTGCAGAAATGGAAAAAACTATTTTATCTATTAACTGTGTAGTGATGCTCCAAGGACACTGTCCAGTCCAGTATGACAACTTGCTGCACAAAGGGCTGAACAAAAGATGCTAAAGGACCCAGTAATGTTTTATTATGGAAGAGTGCTATGCAACAGATTCAGTTTTTTTTCTTTTCTTTTTTTTTCCCAAAACAAGTAAATGAGACTACCTATATAAATAAAGTTTAACTATAAGGAAACATTTATGTATAGAAATTACTTAATTGCTATATTACAAAATACACTTAATTGATTTTGTATTGTATTGATTTTTTTTTTATCATAATTTAAGTAATTTGTCATACTGAGATCCAATAGTCATAATATTACATGGATTATATCATTGGTCATTTATGACTAAAGGAAACATAATTGTAACATAATTTGTATTAAACTGAAACCATCATGGTGATCACATATCATTTATATGGGTAAGAAAGTTAAAAAAAAAAAAAAAAAAAAGCTCTACTAAAATTGTACTAAAAAAATGTTTCCCAAATTTCTACATAGAAATAAGGTGAAGCACCTCATTTGTCAAAGCTAGCCTGACTAGCCCATCAGAATGTGAAACAAAGCCCTCTGATACTCTGAAGAAAAAAACATGAACCTTTTGAAACATGTCTGACACAGTTCATGAAACAGATGTGGTATGAGTGAGACCTCTGCAGCTTGCACCAGTGCTTGGCTTCGCCTTGTTCAGAATGTTATTTCACTTTTCCAACTGCATGACTTTGGGCAATTACAGTAATTGTATAATCCCAGCGGAGATAGATCTTTTCATAAAACATTTATTTATTCATTTAGTTTTTCTCTTATTTTTCCACATTGCTTCCAAACAAAACAGTTCATGTAATCATGGAAACATCTGAAAAACACATCAGTTAAATTATTTCCCATTGCCAGGGGTAGAGTGGTTGCTCTCAGTGCACTGATGGGCTACCGAATAATCACAGAACTGGAATTATGTCTGGTAACTACAATTATACTTGCAGGGCACTGACATGGTCTGTAGGTTTTGTTCTATAACAGTCTTGGTTTATAGTCCTTTTGTTGTTGTTTTGAGTTATGTCTTGTTTCCTCTTTTATTTCGTTGAGTTTACTCCCTTCTGTTCTGTCCACTTCCTGCTTTCTGATCATCACACCTGGTTTCTTTTGCTGATTGCCCCACCTGATGCTGACTTTGTCATTAGTTCATTGTGTATTTAGACTCTTGGCTTTCAGTTGACTCTTGTCAGATCATTTCTATGTCACTCCATGATTCAGTTTTAATATTGCTTGTAGTCTTCCTGTGTTTCAATATTAAAACTCCAGATGCCACTTGGAACTTCTCTGCTGTTCTGCGTTTGGGTTCATTTCATCACCTCATCCCTCTTAAACTGTGACAGGTACATGTATATGAGCTACAACAATATGAAGGGATGTCACTAGACTGTACCTGAATTGACTGGACCATAATTTTTGATAAGCATGTTCCATACAATGAGTGAGTTGACAGTTTGCAAGTAAAAGCCAAAAAATTGTGTCATTCTGTATAGATTAACCTGTTTTATACATTCCAACTGAGACATTACAGCCAATAAGCTTGTTTAAAGAGGTGCCCACTCACATAAATGAAAATTAGCACGGGGACCTGATTGTTGCATTACCACTATAGCAGATTACAATGCAAAATAATAATACCGTTATCTGATGTGGAACTGAAGGCCAGTTAAACACTGAGCAGGCCTATTAGTTTTTTTTTTTTTTTTTTTTTTCATTTACCAGCAGGAAAGTTTGAGTACAAAATAAAACAAAACCAATAAAAATAAAAAAAAAAAAATAAGTATAGCAATTGTGCAGTAGATGGCATTACCTCTTTTGTTGTTCACTGTTAATTGAAATCCACTGTATTAAATTTGAACACTTTTCAGGACAGCATAACCTTATTTTACTCTTGGTAATGTATTAAAACAAGAACTTGAGCTTCAGTTCTAATCACTTCCATGTAGGAAATAATGAGCTCTAATTTCCTCAAAAGTCAATTAAATTCACTTGGCTTTTTTTATTATTATTATTATTACACATGTCTAAATAATGAAGATGAGACAATTATAGAGTTCCACCTAACAGATTATCAAAACAAAATCTTCTTAATTTGCTCAATATTCACACAGTTGGTTTCTTTTGACTACAAAATAGTAATGACAGAAAAAAATAAGTATTAAAAATGAAATGTACTGCCCAGCTTTGGAAAAGTTATTTGCAGTGCCTAGTTAATTATTAAGGTTAAAGATAAAAAAAAAATAATAATAAAAAATAAAAAATACCAACTACATTTAACTAACTTTGTCAATTACAGTCTACAGTAATCTAAGATTTATGAGAAAATATTGCAGCAAATTGAAAGAAAACATAAAAAAAAGAAAAAGCAGTCTAGTCTTTGTTCTGCTGCAAAATAAACTAAACTAAGGTTAAAGCTCTTAAATGAAAGCTTATGCTTATGATCTGTTGCTTATATAAAAATATTAATTGTGCTTTAGATTACACAAACTCTATTTTCCTTTTTCCAACAATGTATGCTAGTCACTGAGAAATAATATAATGTAGATGGCCTTTACATCTGACTGGAGAACATTCCAATCAATTTAGCTAATTATCTTGCGACTCAGTGAGAATTTGGGGGGGGGGACCCAATCCCATTATGAGGTCTTTGTTGTTTTTCTAGCATTGCATGCAACATTTCTGAGCAGATTAATAAAACAAATGACATGGAGCTTTAGTTTCCTCGTGAGTTTGGGTTTTAGTAGCACCTGCTCCCAGATCCCATCTGGCAATCAGAAAAGGTGAGCTAAGCCCCCCTGACAGCCTGATACTGACCACCACTTTTGCACATGTCTAGAGAGGGTCATCACACCCATCCAGTCCTGAAGGTGACCTATCATTTATATGTTTGTGTGTGTGTGTGTGTACACATATACACACATTCTGTGTGTCCATTTTATTGTAATTAAATAAAACCATCCAAACGTGTGTGTCACTGTGGACAATTCCAGTTGCTGCAAATGTTGAACCAGATTACCATGTGTATGTGCTAAACTGGTTCAATATTTGGTTCAAGAGGATGAATGTCACAGACTGCTGTATGAGTAAGTTATAGCTGATTTTACTGGAGTATGCCATTTGCAATACTGTAATGAATAGTGAAAAGCATTATCAGTTGTGAAATTAAAGCAAAAACCTTTTCATAAAACATTATTTTCTACTATTGTACCACAGGGATAAAAACAGATTGATCTGTAATAATATGCATCATATTATTACAAATTAATCCATTTTTTCTTCAGACAAAATCATACACATATGCCTGAATGACCCAAAATGGCTTGTTGGACCTCTTTCGACATCTAAAATCAATTACAAGAGCAGCAAAACATTAAGTGGTGCAATTATTGTTCATTTCATAGCAGGTGGAAAAAAAAAGAGTTATTGTCATGAATTTCTCTAATACTCATTTAGAGAGATATTAGTCATGCATTAATGGCCATTTGCATTTATCTTTTTAATGGTCACATCACATTCTGTCCTAGATCTACCACTGGCAGCTGAAAATCATGATACCTGTTTTATGAATGTCACTTGTGCTGTCCTTACCTTCAGAGTGGCATCAGCAAAAGATAATGTGTGAAGGGGGGACCATCTGGCTCGGCTGACTGGAAGCTGTAAAATTCAGCTTGGGCCAAGCGACCTTGGCAGGGACAGAAGCTGAGGGTACAGGGATGGCTCTAATGAAACACTCGGACCCTGGAGATTGGTAACATGGGCATGCATGCATTTTAACCTAGATGAATAAGTGTCTTCCAATCACTGTGGCACAGGGGCAATAACTAAAATCTCTCGAAGGCCAAGATAAATAATTACCTAAATCCTTTCAATGAAAGAATAATTTTCTGCTGAGAGGACCAGTGTGTATTGAATAACTAGAAAGATTATTTAAGGTTTATGCAGTTTTCATGGAGTGGTATAACACAAATTAGTAATACCCTTAATTTTCTAACATCGCCTTTTCAAATACTATTAAAATAATTGTAAAAACTTTCTTTAGAATAGGAATTTTAGTCTTTAAAGATGATGTAAAGTTGAGGTCTTCAAGACACATGTGTGACCTGTATACTCCATAATGATTTTTGTTTTTCTTAGGTCAAAATCTGAAAATTTTTTTCTGTTATGTGTAAATTTGGAAAGCTGAAGTATTATGTGGTGAGGACCCTAATGTGAGAGAAGCCTTCCCATTCTGCCCTCTAAAATACAGAGTTTCAGTGACACTGTTCTCCAAGTCTAATGCCTGAAGAATACCCCAGTCCTGTCGATTTATTTCTCAGAGCAAACAATTTACTGCTGTCTGCTGGGTCCAGTCAGCTTGAACGATCCTTGTGATTCCCTGAAGGAAACACTCCAGCTGAAATGGAGCATTGTGTTTCATGGACTGTATCCTAATGACTGATGACATTTTCGAAGACACTTCCAAAAATGACCTCTAACAACTCTGGAACAATGCCCAAATTCTACAATTTTCATCATAGTCAGTCATCAACTTAGTCTTGTCTTGCTTTTAGATATAGACAAATCTCTGTTTTTATTATTATTTTTTTTTTCTTTTTTCCTTTTGGTTTGTGCTCAGAATATTTAATGACTTCAAATTTGGTTTTCTTGTTTGGTTACGTAAACATTCATAGCTGTGATTAAGCGATTTTAAAAACAACATTGAACAATACCCCATTTGTTCTCCACACATTTAATTTTATTCAACCTCTGCCTCTACAAGCTCATCAAGCCAACCTTATTTCACAAAAATTTTCGAATGACAAGCTCATTTAAAAAGACAGCTGTCTCACGCATGACTTTGCAAGTGAAATGCATTTACATATCTGTCAGAATACAAAACAATGATGACCACTTTCCCTTAAAAAGTCATTAACTTCACATGGGATGCAATTACAATGGATCAATTCTGCTTCGGCCTCTGACAGCCAGTGTCTGCTGGTCCCTTGATGCCTGAAGATAGATTTGACTGGGAGGTTAATGGCTCCAGCAGCTCTTATCTAACAGTCAAGTATTTACATCAGGAATCCCAGAGGGCTACAGTAACTAGCATTTGTTTGACTGTTTATCTTAATCAAAAATTAATGTAGAGATATTTTAACAACTTGCAGCATCAAGTAGCACACTTTTTGAGTGCTTGTAGCATTGATGCACTTCACACAGAAATTAATTCAAGGGTCACACAGAAGAAATTATTCCAATTCCTTCACTGAAGTTGTGGCATTTCTTTTGATATTTTACTGGATACTTGAATATAAACAATGTCAAATTGCTATGGTTAGTAAATTCTTGCCATGACACAACAACTTGAAAACCATCGATAGAGAATGTGGTGTCTCCAAGGCTTTCTCTGCTTGGGGGGGTTGCATTTAAAATTAAAGTACAAATCACTGAATGCAAATGAGGTCATTTTACAAACCATTAAAGGAAAAGACATAAGCCTAATATTTCCAAAGTGAAAAACACTGTGAGAGCTAAAGAGGTTCTTTGACTCAGAGCTAGCTCTTCTCCTGGACAGTAAGTAACAACATAAACATAAAGTTACTTTGACATGTTCTACAAAATAGTGTTATTGTTTTTGTGTGTTTGCATTAGCACAGTCCTTTGCAGACGAGGCGAGTTGGGGGTGGGAGAAGACATAGAGGGAGTTATGGCTTGTGACGTGTCATTTTGTACAACTGCAAATCTTGCAGTGAAACAATTTCACTATTGGCCCTTTAAAATCTTCTATTTGTTGCGTCTGCAGCCAATAACTCTTTCTAAATGAATTTATAGGTGTACCACCTCACCTGTTCTCTCATGCTGTTCATCTGACAAATGTCGCGATCTTTCCTTCTGCACACATAAAGTCCAACGTTTATATCCAAATCACGGTGAGCCAAAGCCACATCACCGGAAAAAGTTTCTGCATAAGTCCATTACTCTTTGGGATTATTCATCAATGTACTTCCTCCAAGAAACAAAATGAAAATCCATTGGTTGATTCCCTTTTTGTTCACTGATCATTAGGCTAGGCAAAGGAAGTTTATTTGTATAGCACAATTCAATAACAGGGTGATTCAAAGTGCTTACAGAAAATGAGAAGCATTAGTAGACCTGCTACTGCAGCCAAGTATAGAGCTGGATGAGAAGTTTAAAGGATGGAATACTCATCAGATATTCTAAATAAAGTTGAGATGAAAAAGAAGATGCACACAGCTAAAATGCTGTAAACAGTAAGCTGGCTCCCCTGAAATGGCAAATCAATCCTACAGTCCTGAGCATGGTAAGATTGGTGCACATTCTGTGGCCAACACTCAGTTTCACACAGCAAATATGCTAGCATGCCACTAAGCGAAATCCTGCTTATGCATTTTTTGTTGGCATTGTTTATAAAGAACCAACAAGCGAGGATGATACTACCGCTCAATAAGCATAGGCTGACCTTCTGAATGTAGTGCAGCATGTTTGCTTCAAATGCACAACAGTTATGCCCTTTCAATACATCTCAGAACAAGTTGCAATAAAGAAGTAGCAGTTCTACCTTGAACAGATAAAAGTTGAACTTAACAAACACTTCATATAGCTATATGCATAATTACGTACATGAGGTTTTCTCAGACTGATTTCAAAACTTTCATATCGTCATTACAGTGTGGTGTCAAAAATTGATAGCATTAGGGAAGTTCCTATTGTATGTTGATTTTGGCACACCTAATACATTGAACTGCTGCTCAGAAGTATATAGTTTGATTGGATTTTTGGGCTTAAAATGTAGGATTTTACCTTTCTTATTTTATTTCAACTTTATTTATATACAGTAGGTAGTCATTTACAAGAGACCTGTCTTGGACAGAAAAAAAGTTACAAACAGCTCTAAAAATACAAAATATACATTAGAATTCATTTAAAGTCAAAAAGAAGGTCACATGTCTATAAAACATTAAAAACTAAAGAAATTCAAAAATGCTTTATCCTCTTTGAATAACTTTAAATTCCCCCAATGGAATCAAGGTGGGCAACTTTAGATCCTGACGTATCCTAGTCCATGTTGAAGGAGCAGGGTAACAGAACACTTTTTTGCTAAACTCAGTATGAACTGCGAAGAGTGTTTAGTTCATAAAAGTCACCAATATCTAACAAATAAATATGTAACAGTTGTGGTACTTTAGGGCTTCCCAGCTGTTAAAAATGATAATTAGAGGTGGGACTTTCACACAATAATTACAATTAATTAATAAAAAAACAAAAGAGTTTTAAAAAATTAACACATTTAATTGTGGTTTAAATTCAAAACAACTCAGAACATTCATTAGTGCACAAATTCCTGGTGCACCGATTACACTCATGCACATGCCAGAGCTCGACTAATACACTGTTACCAGTTTAGCTACTCTAAATTTTCAGACCGACTTTTAAAGCAGTGACTAGTGACAAATTTATCAACTTTTTTCTAGTGTTGTTAGAGACTGAAGTGAAAGCAGATATTGTTTATTTAATAATGCTCAGTGGGTGCTGCCACATGCCCCTCCCACATCCAAAATCATTCACACCGGCAGTCAGAACAGGAGACATTCACCTCTGCTAGAGGGGTTTAGACTTAAATTTAAATGTGCAAAGTTGCCACTAGCTGATCCCACATTGGCTTACCTTTAGATATTAATGGGGAGTGTTGATGAAAACATTTAAAATGTACTGTGACATGGTGTAGACTCTTAATTAGAGAACAGCCAAAGCTGTTAAAGTACTTGAAATGACATTTTAAATTTAGGTCAGGGATATTTTCTATTTCTTTTTATACTGTTTGAATTGAAATGCACTTAAATGCTTTTTTCAGACATTGCCAGAGCTTAAGTTTGCAATAATAATGTATATCATTTGATTCAGTCGTCCACTGAAATGAATTTGAATTTAAAAAAAAGAAAAAAAAAATTAAATAATTAGATTAGTATTTTTTTTTTTTATCCAGTTCCACCCATAACAATAACCTATGAATTTGTTCTGTTCCATTCTGTTTATTTATCCCGTTCGTTCACTTGTGTTACTAAAGTGCTAGCTGCACAAGGCTAGCAATGGTGTTTTTATTTCAGCCTTGAATGGCAGCCAATGATTTCAGGAAAATGC
Source organism: Melanotaenia maccullochi (assembly GCA_037177255.1). NCBI lineage: Eukaryota > Metazoa > Chordata > Actinopteri > Atheriniformes > Melanotaeniidae > Melanotaenia > Melanotaenia maccullochi. The sequence continues at coordinate 5,486,963 of JBAGKP010000016.1, read as the reverse complement.
AGGTTGTAAATATAGTTTTAAACAAAGGCTGGATAGGTTGCGTATATGGACCAGTGCAGTGAGTTTTTTGATTTTAGGAACCACGCCAGTTGTCTTTTTTGACAGTTGTGGGTACAATAAGGAGGTGATTATAAATAAATATGTAATCTAGACATTGAATGCAGCACTGCAGTTGAGGGATGCAACATTTACCTGCAATATTTGTGCTGACTTTTTGTTCATTGCTAAAGTTGTTTAGAAACTGTCAAAAACTTGGTAATACTGATTAGTTATGTTGTTGCAGTGTTTGGTCACTACAGCATCCGTTGCTAACTTGGTTATTTATTCTATACTCCATGAATAGATCAGTTTCTACAAACAGAGGGAAAAAAATCTGAGGGAGATACAGAAAGTGCCTAAATGTCAGAGCAAGATAATGACTGAGTTGCAGCAACCAAAAATAGATGTGAAAACGCTGGAGAACGGAGCAGCAGATACCAAGTGTTAGAAGGAAAAGAGAGAGAGGTAAGAGCCGTAGATTATGTAAACTGGAGTTACAACAAATTCCTTGTCTGTTCTTAAAAAATGTGGGTAAAATTATTAAGTGAAAAAGTAAATTATCAAAGAAATAGCTCTTTGATAAGGACAGTGTTTGATGGTGTTAAGAACAGAATAAAAACATATCCTATTGAACAAGATTAGTTTTTATAAGCACTTTGAGTTGCAGTTATGCTTGAAAGGTGCTATATAAATAAATTACTTACTTTCTTGCTTTGATTAATTAAATTCTCGATATGTTTTATTGTTGTTGTTTCAGACAGAATTGCTCCCTCTTCAAAATTGCAGTCAAAATAAATTCAACACCTGGAACCAGTGGCATCTTTGCTTGACACACTTTATGTATTTTTATACAATTTGGTCGGTTATTTGAATGACTTAATAAAAAAAAATTCAAACAAATTGTTGATAATAAACAAGACCTGGCAAGTTGAAACCCAGTGGTAGGCCTACTTAACATTAACCCCTTAACAGCTGGTGTCATAAATTTGCATTAAACCACTTACAGTAGTAGCACTTTAAAAGTTCCCCTGTTTCCATGATGGGTCCTTGACTGGTCCCCGACTGGTCCTTGACTGGT
>JBAGKP010000016.1:5475309-5485746 GCA_037177255.1 Melanotaenia maccullochi | reverse complement strand
GCTGCTGATATTACGAGCTGGATTACAATTAACAGTGAAAACGTGAAATAGAAAGAAAGTGAAAAGTGAGAAGAGTGGTTGTGTGTAAGAAAAAAAACAAAACAGAACAAAATACATCGATCTAGGTGTAGAGGCTGTGGTGAGGACGAGCGGTGTGTTGTATGTGTATGAATTCTTATATTATTTATTCATCTGAATTTATTATTAATAATATGTTTAATGTTAAATTGTACTTTTATCAATTACCTTTTATTTAGTTTTATTCATTCATTTTTATTTTATTTAATTTTTTGTGAATAAATTTAGGAGCCCTTTTTTTTATTGTATTGTTTTCTTTGTCTGTATCCATGAAGTTTCTTTTTTTCATCAACACCTTGTACCATGCATGTTAAACCAACTCATTAAATAAATACCTCATGAATACGTACTAAACCTAAAGCAAATTAAATGGTGGTATAACATTATAGTTAGCATGGGATGAGGAACTTTATTCTAGATTTAACTTTCAAATACAACTAAGGTAAAATAAGTCTGTCAAAATATAAACATGAGCCCTTTAGGAACTCTGTAATAATTGATCAACAATTTGATTGTTAAAACTCTGTTTTAGGAATATAGTTGGCTTTCACTTTTTCATTCATTCCTTCCTTCCTTCCTTCCTCTGGCTGTTTATTTCATACACTTTCTTCTAGACATAATGCACATGATCCCACTTCTGCAGTGCAACAGATGAGCCCGTCTACTTCACAAGTTCCTTCTGGATTTATATGTTGGGTTGAGAAAGTGAAAATGTACGTTATGTAGAATGACATAATTGTCCAAACAGTTGAGCATATATACATATTCAACATGTGTCCAGCACAGTACACAAATCTCTCTTCATTGTCACTAATGCTGCCTGATTGTTGTTTTTAGATTGTAGTAACAAAACTGTTTTTCCATCTGTAGCATGAAAGCATCAGATTTTTTTTTAGGTGAGCCCATTAGAAATTGAAAAATAAACATGAACACACAAATATACTGGAATATTTACTCCAGCTCTGGCATAATTCTGGCCGCTTTTCGAGGGGAGCCATTTCATTAGGATTTCAATTCCCTTACACCCAAACAAATGAACTGTGTTCCCAGATATTAAATTAATTGTTAAAACTAGCTATGGGCTGCCATGTGGGGCGAGCTTTGCTGTCACAGTGAAAATGTAATTTATGCAGTGTAAATGAAGAGGAATTACCGTGCCATGATTCTAACACCAAATACAGAAAAGAACATGTTGAGCTCACAGCAACCCCACTTTTTGACAAATATCAAGCAGCCCATTGCAGCATAATGTATTCTTCATGTTGGGCTCATTTATTTGTTAAAATTTTAATGTAACTTTGTATTCAAGTGTCCAATTTTTTATTTAGTCGAGATGTTGTTGGGGTCTGCATCTTTGAACAAAATTAATTACTTTTAAAAGAGAAACTCATCATATTTATTGCAAAAATGTTGCACAATTAATGTTTTAAGTATGTTAGTTCAATTGTTGCTGTTTTTTGTAAGACACCCATTACCTATTAATTTTCCCACAGCCATATCTTCTAATTAACTCAAAATAATACAAAAACATTGACTCACTACTGCAAACTACAATAAGTTGTTTAACCCGTGTTTAATTGTTCTCCATGCATTGTACACCCACTGTCATCCAGATATCATTAAAGCACACCAATGACCTCAGGAACGATGCACAGGCTACAGCCCTTCACCACAAATGAGAAAATATACAGTTTGTCATGCATTTAAATACAAATAATTTATTTTAATAATAAATAAATAAAAATTATATTTGTTATTCTGAGGTTTTTACTTGGCTCTTTAACGAAATAAAAAAAGGCACATACAGATTATGCTCTTAATTATTGTTTATTATTTATTATTTATTATCATCAGATTGTATATACAGCAGGGTTTTGGAGTAGAAAAGTTTTACCAAAAAATGTTGCAATAGGTCTTGAAAAAACATACACAGCAAATATGACATAGAAAGTGTTACAGGGTTAATAATAAAGATGACTTTTGGTTTGAGGATGAAAAGGGTTTCCCAGGTTAAAGGTGTTTGAACATAAGGGGGGAGGGGGGGTTGCTCTGGTTTTTATATTGCTTCTGGTTTGTGATCTTCATCAACAAGATCAGCGATGCCATATGCCCTCAACTGCAAGCAAAGTATACCAATTTCTTCCAATAGAACCTTTAGGTTTGCAACAGGAGCCCTGCCTTGCTGCATAATTTGCATCACTAGACTGTTTGTGGAGAGGAAAATGGGTCCCAAGGGGCCCACGAGGGACAAAGTGTCAAACTATGCACTTAGAATGAGTAATGATAGAATGGACCCATAAATGGCTCTTCTGACCTTTTAGGTATTTATACACAATGCACATGGATACAAAAGAGAACAAGAGCAACATGTCAGCTCTAATGGCTCCAAAAGAGACATTATTTTCTGTGTCAGTGAAAAGAGGAGGAAAATATGAATTAAGCACCAGATAGATTATGTGTTTTGCAGGTGGGAGTGAGCTGAAAGGCGGCCATTGAAGTTTGGGTGTTAGAAACAAAAGTGGGAGGAATTTAATCTGGGATAAGGCTGCCACTGGTTGACACCTTTCAGACTTTGTTGCTGGTTTGATCTCAATGTGACAAGGTCTGCTTCTATTACCTGATAGTCCTGATGACATATATTCCACCGATTTTCTTTTCTCTGCCATGGGCGTGCAGATGAAGCAGCTTATATAAATCCTGTGTACATCCCTTTTGTTTCTGCTCAACCACAGCTTTTTTTTTCCAGCTGTCACAGAGAACAGATTGATTGTGCGTTGCCCTTGATTCTCTATCTCTTGTCATTTTGAAGTCAGACATCAAAGCCAAAAAAGTACACAACAATGACATTGATCTGCTTCGATCAAACAGTGGCTTCAAGAACCATCTTTGTAGAGACTCAGTGCCACACACACTCAGTCATCCAGCTGACCCAGTTCTCCTACGCTCTGGTGGCAAACACAGTGATGGCATCCTTCATTCTGAGACTAAAATCCTTTCTTGATCGATGAGGATTTCAACGGTCAAGTTCACTGGTGCAACCTCTGTTCCTAGCATCTATTTTGTGACTGGTTTGTCCTGTGCTAATTGGCACATTTCCTTTCTTGAATCCCCAAAAATAAATCTTCTAACAGCCCCATTCTCGAAGGCTTAACTGGCTGCATTCTGAACGACCTGAACCTTTTCATTAGAGAGGACATACGTTACTCTCTGCCAGTTCTGTGCTCAGAAAACTTTCTTTCTTTAATCTTCTGGAAATGGAACTCAGGGGTATAGGTGACTGAATCTGAAGCAGAATATTTTTTAAATGATATTTCCCAAGTTACAACCACAAATCCATCCATCCATCCATCCATCCATCCATCCAATTTCTATACCGCTTAGTCCAATTCAGGGATGTAGGGAAACTGTTCGCTATCTCAGCATTTAGTAGGTGAGAGGCAGGGTACACCCTGGACAGGTCCCCAGTGTATAGAAGCAACCACAAAATAAATAAATAAATAAAAAAGCTACAAGCACTCCGGCAGCGCACAACTTTTTTTTTTTTTTTTTTTTTTTTGCCAATGATTGTGTATTTTATTATTTAATTTAGTGAGTTAGAAGGTCTAATGGCTAAATTATTCCCATCTCCCTACAGTAAAGAATCTTTTAATAAATTCCCACATCCAGGTGGTGATCTGTTTTACTCCTAACATCTAATCGCTTGTCTGGGTATCCCTGCTTAGGCAGCTGCCCCCGCGACCCGACCCTGGATAAGCAGAAGAAAATGGATGGATGGATGGATCTAATCACTTGTTCCTTATAACATTTCTGAGATTTTCATCAAAATCCCTCCATAACTAATTGAGCTATGTTGCAGATAAAAGACTTCTGCCTTGGCAGAGGTAAAACGAAAAAAAAAACATTTAGAAATTTGCACATTATTTTTACATTTCCTTGAGTAAAGGACTTTCACATAGAAAGTCATATAGCTACCAGAAATGAATCTTTTTCCAGTCTATGATCCATTTTATAATGAAAAAAATTAAAGATTTTGGTGAAATTTCAAAATTAGTAAAAGGACACAAGCCAAAAAGCTGGACACCCATGTTCTTTCTAAAGCACTTCGAAAACAAGCTAACAGTACAATGTAGGAATAAAAATAAAAATGCAAATACAAATAAAATCTAAAACAGCTATGTTACCACACAGGAGCTATAGAAATAATAGGTAATAAAAAAAAAATACTGATGACAACTTACATTTGAGTGAAGGCCAAGGAGGAGTGTGTTTTTAAATGGGTTTTATGAACAGCAAGAGAAGGAGCCTGACTGACCTGTACTAACTACTAATTTCACATTTTAGACTTTGGGGCAGCTAAAATCAGCTGATTTAAAATCATGTGGTGAAGCAGGCCAGACAGATATTAAAAAGACTTGAAAATGAATAAAAGAATGTTAAAATGGATTTGTTTGAATGGGAAGCCAGGAAATGCTAAAACTGGAGTTATGTGTTCTTGTTTGCATGAACCAGTTAAAAAATGTACAGCAGTGTTTTGTACCAGTTGTGGGCGTGAGAGGGAAGCCTGTCTAATTCCAATAAAGAGAGAATTACAATAACTTAGGCATGTGGTAATAAAGCATGGGTCATCTATTGGTGGTGTTGAGACAGAAAAGGCTTGATTTTTTTTTAACAGCCATCTCTATTGAAAAAGAAACAGGACTTAACCTCAGCAGTAAATTGTGAGTCGAGTTTTAGGCTGGGATCTATTTTCACACCTAAATAAGTGTCAGTCTTTTCTTCACTGAGATGGATGAAAGTCAGTGCAATCTAGCCCCTGATGTCCCAGAAATAGTCAAGGAGAAGCTGGACAGAACCATTGTGTATTAAAGGCTAAGTGTAGTTGAAATTCATCTGTGTAAAAATGAAATAGGAATCCATGCTTTTTTAAAAATCACAAGTGCCAGCAAATAAAGGAAGAGCAGGAAGGGCCCAAGGATTGACCCCTGTGGTACCCCCTGGGGGAGGGCAGCAAAAATAGAGACAAAATCATCAATCTTGATTCATGACACAGAAACTCCTATCAGAGAGGTAAGGCCTGAAGCACTGAAGAGCTGAGCCACTGTTGCCCACCCACTGCTCCACCCTGGAGTGAGAATGTCAAGGCCCACTGTGTCAAAATCGGCTGTTAAATCTAAAAGCACAAGTAAAACAGAACCCCCAGACTCCATCCATATACTATTAAGACCCCAAAAAGAGCTGATTCTGTGTTAAGGTACAAAAGAAAAACAACTCCTAAAGGATACAATAAATAAATAAAACCAGCAATATGTGGGGCTCATTCTGTCAGCTTTGGCGTTAGACTTACCTTTAAATGAAGCAATAAGAACAATTCAATGTCTAACAAGTGGAGAATATTAAGGAGTGAATTTCGTTTACACTGATGCAGTGTGTGAACATAATTCATTAAGTCAACATCACTGGCATGCTTTCAGCTTCTGAATGTAAATGAGGGGTTTGTCAGTACTGAAGGGGTGTAGAGAGACTTTCAAACAATCCAAACTCTGCCTAACCCCATTTTCAACTCTGACACTGGTGGATAATTTCAAACTACCAATGGGAGAAAAACAAACATCTGGCCTAAAAAGTTAAATATTCCAGTAAAGAGGCAGTAACTTACTTGTTTTAAATCAAAGAGGGGATCTTGGCTCTGCAAATGATAATTTTACCCAGGCTTTAATTTCCTTTAATAACCATCTCCCTAGAATGACTTCAGACAGTTTGCCCAGAGGGGAACTCTGAATGTTAGATTTGGCTAAGCATTATTTCATTAGCAATGATAATATTTCTTTAGTCACTGAAATTAATGGATGCCTCAACATAGGCAGTCTCAACACCACTGTAGTAAATTAGAGTGGGTGTCAGCTTTTGCTGGTGGTGGAGGTGCAGTATTGCTGACATGTTTTATTTTTCATAGTAAATAATAAGCTCATTATATGGCTGAAATGTTTTTTAAAGCTATTATCTGCCCCATTTCACTTTAATTAACCAACTGTCTCTGAAACTTGCACGCACATCTTACAAAGGAATTACTTTTTGTCAGACGTTGAGTGAAACTAATCAAATATAATGGTAACGCCAAGGGCTTGACAGGTTAAATAATTCACAGAATTAGTCATCCTTGTGGAAAACACTTGTTGTCCAACAGATACCGTGGAGTGTAGTTGTGGTAACAGGTGGGATCTGATGCAAAAATGTGTTTCATTACCTAAGGTTTCTAGGTAGGTGTAGAAAAATGACTACAATCTTAGCTGTTATTCTTCTTTTTATGGAGAAATTTGAAGTAAATTAAAGATTATATTGAGTTTGGAAAATGTAAGCAACTGCATATCATAACATACAGTTAATCTTTCTCTCCTGAACAACTACTGACCTGACAAACATATGTCTTGTATGTGCATGGGTCTCAGGAACATATAGCGCTAAAGTGGCAAAACTTTTGAGTGCAACTGTATATCAGTTGATTTAATATTACATAAAGGTCTTTTTTTACACAGTATATCTACAATAGTGTAGTTAGAATTTTTGAGAGAAGAGAAAAAAGATCCACTTTCATTACCTTTATGGATGTCTCAGAAATAGCCCCTCAGCTGTGAGCAGAATGTAATTACATTGCGTCTAATACATACAGTATGTGGTAATTTGCCCAGCTGGGGAACAGGTAGACAATGAAGCTTGGTCATTCTGCTTCTCACCTCAGCTCAGGAACAGTCACCTTAATGAGGGACCTGCAGAACTATGACGTTTCCTTTATGAAATATTAAAATTCATATTCAAATGTTGCAGTTTAAATTCACTTGGAGAATTTGAGGCAAAGCATGTACAGGTATATGGAAATATATAGAGGCAAAGGCAAATTTTATAGGATGTAAAATATGAAGGACGGATGGAAAGCTTTTCACTGCTGAGTATTAGTCGTTGACAAGACTTTTTCACATCTCTGTTTTGAAAAGCATAAAGCTTAGAGGTTGGTGACTGTAAGGCACCAGATGTATTCATCACCGCTCCCAATGATAAGATGTGACAAGATGGTTGCTTTAATAGATCCATATTCAACTTTTGGACATTTGTTCAAAAATATAAAAAACAAATACATGTTATCCCAATTGGTCATAACACTAGGATCTTATATTATATACAACTGAGTTGAGAACAAATGTATTTTTAAGCTTGACCACCCAGTATTAAGTTAGCTAATGACTTGATTCCACACAGTATCTGCAGAATACATTCATATAGCTACCATACTTATTCAATGAGCATAAAGTAAAACATATTCACTCTAGAATAAAGTTGAACACCACACATCTGCTGGCTAGCATAAGTAGCACTTAGTTGTAGCTAATAAATACAGCTAACATTAACAAGTGACACTTTGAATACAAGCATTTAACCAAATATAAACCTTAAAAGGAACCCTGGCTAATAGCACAGCTTGGCCTTAACATGTAGTTATTCCCCAGTTTCACTAAATTGGATTGTTTCTGACAAATGAAAATTTCAAATTACTCTAATAATCATACGTATTAACTACGCTTTTTAACTGCAGAGGTCGGCATTACATTTCATGCACAATGCATTCTGACGGATTACATATAGGGTTGCTCTCTAGTTTAGAATACATAAAGGGCAAAGTCAAATGGGACTTGTTTGTGGCAAGTTTTCCATCTTTAACCATGGATGTACATAAACAATGCTGCACTGAGCTGTTCGTGATTTCAGTTTGTCAAAATGAAAGAAAAAAAAAAAAAAAAGAGCAACGTGAGGCTTTGCTGTTTTCTGAGTGATAAGAAGAGAAGAGCTGAATGGGATAATGTCTGTGGACAGAGCACAACTTCCCAAAGACCCATGTTTTTTTGCTCTATACACTTCTCTCCCCCTTAAATCCAATTAATTGATTACAGATGCCAATGGAGCTAACAGGCTGGCGGGTAAAAACGACGACTGAAACCGACAACAGAATAACTACAACAAGACGGCAGACTGCAGTTCAGGCTTACGGTAAAAATCATGGAGAGAAACATTAGAGATGCTGGATGTCCTCCTATCAGCCTCTGAACCATAAACCCAACCCTGAACCATCCAACCAACCCTAAACCATCAGACTGACCCTGGACACAGAGGAACTACACAAACCACTGCTTCATTTAGTCCTGCAATCTGGAAGTTGGCAGTTTTTCATCAACTACGACCGATGCCGAACCCCAAGCAGATGGCAGCCCATCAGATGCAGCAGTACAGCAGCAGTAGGTGTTTGTTACTCAATAACTATGGATCATATTGATAACTACTGATCATAATAATAACTAAAGATCATATTTATGCAGGTAAGCAGCTGGAAAAATAGTGGTGACACCATTGCTACGGTGACACAGCTGTGGAGCTACAATGTTTTCTCTGAAACAAAGCACAACACATAAAACTCGCAATTCAAAATCCATAATAGGAAATAATATTAGATGAATAATAGAGCCGTTTTTTTACGCATGTCATACATATACTGAAAAGAAAAAAAAGAAGGTGTGGTTTTGATAATATAAAAGGTAAACAAATGTAGATGAAACATCTACACAAAGCAACTGGACAACAGGTTTTGTCCTTGCTCTGTTGATAAGAAGCAAGCCTGCTGGCACAAGCAACATCTTTTACCACAAACATAACATGTTTGAAGTTTGATTTTGAATTTACAGGGCGTCTTCCTACCTTCACCATGTTGCAGACTGTTTGGTACTGCTGTTTTAAATCTAGGTTTTTATTTGCAGCCTTTTATCAACACAACGTTTAAGTCTACGCTGTGAAACCTTTTTTTTTTCTTGCATTTTAACTTTTTCTATTTCAGCTTATTTTGTTTTTCTTTGATTTCTTTCATTTTATTTGCATTAAGTTTTTTCTTAATCTACTTGTGTCTTTAATGTTTTCTATACCCCCTGCTGTAATGTATCTTTTATCTAAACAATTTTTCTTGTCCCATATGACATGTGCTTTACAAATAAACCTGCCTTACATTAGTAAGTGGGTCACCTTTGGTAACAGAGGATTTATAGAAAACTTGTGTGATAAGTAGACATGTTATTTATAAAATATGTAATGGCAATCCAACATCTGTAAGCTTGTGTATTTTTCTCAACCATTTCAAAGAGTTACTACATCAAATTCTAAAAATATTTTCATTGCTGTTGAATATTGTCAGAATATTGTTTCACACCACCTGACTTCATAAATGTTGTTAAAAGAAAATTCAGATCTATTTATTTACTTTTTGTTTGTTTCCAATTGTGCCACTTCAATCCCCAAAAATAAGTTTAAGCAGATTTAAATAAAACTCCTTATGCAACCACATAGGCATAAATATAATTCTAGCTGCTGTAGTCCATATAATGAAGACATTCAATTATAAAGAGGCAACCGGAGGAAATGATTAAAAATGGTTATGGAGGAGCAGAGACAGGGGAATTAACTAAAAGTCTTTAATTATACTTGGTGGACATTAATCATGCTGAGAGATGAGGTCCATTTCCCACTCATCTTAATCTTCATCATGAAGGGAATAGTAAGGAGGACTCCCGACAGGGCCCAGACACAGACTGTGCAGCACATTCACGGTAAAGTCCCCTCACCAGTGCCCAGAGGCATTATGAATATGCCACCAAATGCACTATTCAGCAGAGGAATCATGGCCCTGTGTGGTTTCAAGTCAAAATATTTAATATATTTGAAATAACAAATTAATTTCTCAATTATGTGATTGGACACTTTATTCAAATTCATTGCTGCTAAAGTTTTGAATTTGCCTGCTTATTTTTGCAATTTTAATATCTACATATTGTAATAAATATATTTTACACATTAAACATTTCAATCATACCATTTTAAATCCAGTATCATCAAATCCACAAGGTTGCAGCAGCACAAGATAATAATTTGAACAGGGAGGATTTATCTACACCCCCTAAATTGCATTTTGATTAATGTGTGAGGGTAAATTAAATGTAAGGGAAATACAAGAGTTGATAAGCATCACTGAACACCCAACCAGTGACTATAATAGCATGATTGCATGTTGGTTTCTGTCTAAGCTTGATCAAAAAGAAATGTTTTAAGCCACATTTTAAAGGGACTTAGGGCGACTTTACAAAATCAGGCTCGCGACTGCCGCCACAGGCGCTGTGTGCAACTGCAGCCATCAGCTAAGCCGGCACGGGAGCGCGCATAAACACAGACTGTGCGTCGTCACGGCAACGCACCAGGGATGTTTACTACGTGACGGTTTACTGCAAGACCACAGTGCATATTACATAAAAACAAGCACCATGTCAAGCGACG
>JBAGKP010000016.1:5443028-5456007 GCA_037177255.1 Melanotaenia maccullochi | reverse complement strand
CTTGAAGTCCATTTAGGCTACAGAAGCCTCTAATGACCACATATCTAAATCAGTTGGAAAACGTCCCTAGCAGGTGAGGTTCCCTGCCCCCACCCCTATCCTTCCCCCCTGGAGAAACAATTTTTAGTACTTATCATTCTGTACAAATGATATGTAGTCTCCCTCAGTGCCCTGCTTCTGAAAAATGTGTAAAATGTGTCAAAATCACCTTAACCGATTCATGGTGACCTAAAAATAAAACTCTTTGGGAAGTTTTCTTTCTTTTTTTTATTCTTCTTTTTCCTTTGAAAAGAACATATGTAGGCTTTCAGTGAAGAAACGTGTTTAAAAATATGTACACACTGCTTATTTGTTCCTGTTATTTACATGTTCATTGTTGGCATTCACTGGGATGAGTAAACTTGTGAAAAAGATTAAAGTCTAGTAAGATGGAAAACTGCACAATGGAAATAGGATAACATATAACAAAGTGAATGGAAGCAGTTCCACTGTTACCTTGTAAACATATGCTTCACCTTAATAGAATTGAGAATTACTGTCACTCTTTTTGATGTGCGATGCTTTTATTCCCTCCATTAATACTTCTGTGACATAGAGTAATTAAAGTTTTCATATTTCATGCTATAGCTACATCCTGGCTCTGTCTTTCCCCATGTTGTTGGATGCAGGGCAAAATGGGCATATATTTATAAATACTTCCACAGTATAATTAAACATGTGCATATTTTATTGACATTTGCTGCAGTTTCTCTAAAATTGGCCTTCAGCTTGGGTTATTATGCAAAGTTTTTTTTGCTATGAATTTCACATTCACTACATAATTAAACACTTTGCCTTCTTCAACTGACCTTGAATCCGTTGTTTAAGGTTATCCTCACCACATTCACTCACAAAATGTGGCGCTCGCATGTAGGCAACAGCACTGATTTAGCATTATTTAATTGTAGTCTTATTTACTGCCACTTTTCCATTTTTTTTATCTAACTTTGACTTAAAATCCAGGTAAAAACTTCCAGTCAGCGTCTTGATTAAACAAAAATAGGAATGCATTTCCATAGCGCTGCATGTACTCACATTTTGCGATGTCAGCATGCTGTAGGTCTGATTGCTCTGCTGTAATTGCAAAAGAGGACACAGTTGAAAAAGCACAAGTGTAGTTTTAAATCAAGTGCAGGTACAGAAATGGTTAAACAAGGACAAAGCATATTTGTCTCAAAGAACTCATTTGAGAAGGCAACATGCCGAACTTATACCCTACCTTTCACTCCAGCTGGAAGATGCTCCAACCACCAGCAAACTTGAAGAGATTTAAGTAATAAAATGGAAAACGGATTAATTAAACATGTTCAGTTTTTCCTCACTGTGCAGTGGAAAATAATCCCTCGCTCCAGAGTTGTAAAAGTCTGTTTATGGAGTTTGGGTTCGTACAATGCTCTTTATCTTCTAAGGTAATTTGGGCACTAAAGGGGATGTTTTTCTGAAAGTGACTCGACATGAAATTATGCAGAGAGGAGGATAACTCTCCAGCACTTCTGGGCCTGCGTGATGTCTTTATTTTTAATGTTAGTCAATGTAAAGTTAGTATAGAAACTAACTTCTGTAAATGCTTTGCTTTGTGAACTTTGTCATGCAGTGGTGGCAGAATGATGCTAAAAAAATCTCTTGCTTCAGTGGTTCAGATCATCTAAAATCTGAGGCATGTTCGGATAACAGTGACTACTTCAAATGTTTTAACATTTAATAATGTTGGTTGCGCTTAACCTTTCAAAGAAAAAAAGAAAAAAAAATGGCTTTTGTTGTGTAATACATGTCATGATCTGTGTTTGGTTTGGTTTTATTGTCCTATGGGTTCATTTTTTTGTCTCATTCGCTGTTTTACTTTTGTAGATCCTTCCCTGAGGGGTATTCCATGAACGTAGCTAAAGAAAGCCAGGCTGTATCGGGAAAGCCTCGCTTAAACTAACACCATCTCTGAATTAAGGCACAAGCCGTTCCACTAACACATTTCAGCTGCATCTACTTGAGGATAACCCAAGCGAGGCTTACACGGCCTGGCTATGTGGGAGGTCCTGAGGAATGTAGAAAGCCCCGACGAGTGGATGGCAGAAAAAGAGAGCAAGCCGAGAGCTGCCATTTTCTCAGCAGCTGAACAAAGAATGCTGATGGAGATCAGTAATGTAAGGTGGGGGTCATGGCTGGTGAGGCATTGACTCCTCCTGGAGTCAGATTTACGATTGTAACAGCTGAAAAGAGCATCATATTTCACTATTCATCCAACAGCATGCAACTATGCCCCGTTGAGGTGAGGCAGAGTACTGCCTGTCTCACCTGCTGACTTTTCTCTGGACTTGATTGTACGATCAGGAATAATTTTTTCATATATACATTAAAGACATTACACAGACTGTGAAAAGTCATGGCGTATAACAAATATTTCTGTAAAGTTCATATTGGCAATACACTGAGGAACAGAAACGGACACACGGCATGCAAACCAGTTTCGCAGTCAGAGGAGACACAGCTCGCCACAGCCTCACCCGGGATTTTTGTGTAGAGTCATACTGAAAATGCATTTTTAACACAGATTAGTGGAAAATATTTATTTTAATTTATTTCAATGTATTTCATGTACCTTTTTTTTTTCTTTTTTGTCATGACATCTCTCCTGACTGCACATCACTGCTGTCAGTTGTTGATTTCACTGTCCTCATTTATTTATGGTCTCCTCTCATATAAATCTGTTAATCTATAAATGTTATAAATCTGTTTACATAAAGCAGGCTGAATTGTCTCTGTACGTACTGGCCCTGTTCAATTTATTAATAACCCAATAATTAATATGCATTATCTTTGTGATTATTGTGTATGTGTGTGTGCGACCTACATTAATCCTGCACTTATACATCTCAAAAGACGCAATCTTACCAGTCAAAGCATACCTGCAGCAGGTGGAAATAAAGTACAAGAACATATTTCAGAGTGGGAGGTAGTCTTTGGAGACATTTATTTGTTCAAAACATGTTGAGCTGTAAATATGTTGCACTGTAGAAACCAAATAAACCAAATAAATAAACTAATCAAGTTGAACAATTATTGAAAATATGTTGTTTCAATTCAAGATAAAAAAATTAAAATATGAAATTACAAAAGAGAAAATCAAGATGATCTAATAGCAGACATTTTATTCAGAGCATCCTCCGTCTGGATGAGCCACAGGAGCAACTCTCAGAGGGATCTAAAGATCACAACAAATACTTTCATGAGAGCATATTTCTAACTTTACTTCACTGGCCTTGAGTGTAAAGAAGTCTGATTACTTTTATGACTCTATTCTCTTTGGAAGACGTCTTTTTGGTTTCATGCTTTGCTTGCATCAAGTAAAAGTATGTGTTTGTTAGATTTATTCGCTTTCATCAAATGGCTGCACTTATCAAGATGAAGTGCTCTGCTCCTTCACACTCCGTAGGAGATGTACATCAAGCTTCTGGACATTTGGAAGCACTTTTCTAAAAATAGGGCTCTTGCTAAAAGATCTGTTGGAAATGACGGAGCAATGATTTACATCAAACGCTGGTCATATGCATGTGGATAAAATCTTTTAAAGTGTGTTTTTTTTTTTTTTTTTTTTTTTTTTAAAGCTATATTTACAAATAATTTTGTTGCATTTCGCCTCAACTCATCCATGAATATAAAAATCTTCAACTGGATAATGAAAATTCTTTGTTTAAGAAAATGAATAAATAAATGAATACCCTGCATAGTTTGCATGCAAATGAGGGCATTTTATTGAACAATGAATCATTCTGTTGAAGAGAAGCAAACTGTGCAAATTATATTTTTTATACCACTTAGTTTATTTTTTACATTCATTAATTTGTGTTAATGGAATTGTAGATTTTTATTTCTAATCACCATATTCCTTATAAACAAAATAACTACTATTTTTTTTTTCTTTTTCTATTTTAAATTTGATTTATTTTGTAAGTCAGGTGCATCACACCTAAATGATTAGGTCATTAAGGTGCTTCTGCAGAATTTTACAATAAACACGAAAAACTAGACAGCTGGGACATCTAACTTGCACATTATATACAAAATGTCTAAGTTAGATGTCTGATCTGAGAAGTACTGATAATGTTTGTTCCTTTAAAAGAAAACCTGGCTGCATCACTAGCTGCAGTGCATTCTGTTTCAGAGTTAGGTAAGCTCTGGCCTCAACTGACACTGGACTGCAGCTGATGTAATTTCACATGGACCTGAAACTATACACTCAGGTCTGTGTAAGCACTAGAGAATCATGTAATTAAAATTACTTACTAGAAGGAGGTAGAAGGCAAATTAAAACGCATCACCTGGGCTTATTTTATGTCTTTATGCCTCTTTCAGATTTGCACCACCTTCATTAACTGAACAAGTCTGTGTGAAGTCTGAATGAGCACCGTCTTGCTTTCATGTATCAAATCAAGTTTGAAAAATTACAAGTTTAGGTCAAACTCAGTAAGTTTGATCTGTAGGCACAGTAACGGCCAAACACGCCCACAATCCGTGGGCTGATCAGCTGTTCAGAGATGTCATTAAGAACGAGATGTTAAATAAATAAATAATAATACTAATTAAAATTTCCTCCCACATGCTTCTTTCCAAGACACCTAGCAGCAGTTGTTGACTCAGATACAGTGAGAATGTAGTTAAGTAGGCAAGGTAAAGATACCTATGAGCATATGAGCTGCAGCTTCTGTTTTGGCTTAAACAACTTTCTACAGCTTCAGTGTGCTGTTATTGTGCTGACAACAATACTGTGTTCTTCTTAGGTTAAATTTTTTTTATTGCAAGAGGACGTAATGTTATAAGAAACTGCAGCCCTGTTCGTGAAGTCCATTTCAAGGTGAGACTGATGCACTTTTATTAAGCATGATGTGCTGTAGGTGTGAAAGTACAGCAGCTGATTGTGGAACTGGCTTGCGTTTGTAAGGGAGAGCCATGACTGTTCAACATCTGGCAGGCATCTGGTCTAGTCAAAGACACGGTTGTCACTCTGATTGCATAACACCACTGATACTGTGAAAGTGAAGATGATGTCATGGGAAGCCTGTTTTAGTGGAAGTGGAAAACATGCAAAACATCTCTGTCAATGAACATAACAAGCAGTCCTACCCTTCCATGGGGTCAACTTTCCAGTTTTGTGTGTAGGTGTCTATTTAATAACAGTAATACAGGTTAAATCAAGTGTTATTGTGAAAACATGTTAACTAATTAATGTCCAGAAGTACTTTGATGTGCGCAAACATATTTTTTTCTTAGTCTGTTGTTTATTTCTGTATCTAGATCCACCGAATATCCATTTTGTCCGCTTGTAGAAGAAGCATGCACTTGCAAAAAACTAGTACTGACACACTGCAGAAAGTATGAAGTCAAAAAATTCTCTTTTTACAGCAAAAAGTCATTAAAAAATTGACTTTCCCTCACTATATAGAGGAGCCAAAACCAATCTTGCTTATTGTCTGTTTCAGCAGGGAAACACACCTGATGGCTAGAAAATAATCCCTCTGTCTTCAGGTGGAAGGCAGCTCCTCGCAGCTTTGAAATTCATCCTGCTGACGTGTTACTCTTCAATAAATCAATTCTGACTATTCCACCTTTTATACCATAAATATTTGATTTTATTACAGTAACATTTACTTTTATATTAACAATAAATAAACTGTGTAAAGGGAATAGAAAGCCCATAGAAATTGAAACTGTGATATACCAGACATTACTCCTTCATTCTCCTTCATATAGAAGTACTATTTAAAGAAAACACTGCTTTTAAATTCATCTTTTTTAACCATAGAAATGTGATTAATTGTGATTAAAAATTTTAACTTTTGACTTTTTTTGTCATTAGTAAAAAAAAAAACAAACACAAAAGGTTGCAGTGCCATTATAGTAAGATGACTGTGTTATCTGGTAAACCTGTCACCAAGGTGAAGCATCTCTAAATAATTGATCAAATAATATATAAGTTATAGTGTGTGCCAACTCGCTTGTGTTATCAGCAGGGTATCTTTCAGGCATCCCAAGAAATATAAGGTGCAAAAATTTCAATTACACAAGATCTTTCAGTTCAACTTTCACATTAAGTAAGAATTTCTCATATTTGTTTATATTTTGCTGTCTGAATTTACTCACATCCTTTAATGGTTTTCAGAGCCATTGTTTTCCGGCCACAGCCAAGAACTATTGTTCAGTGATTGCCTTGGGAATCCAAGTCAGTGACCTCAAAAGCAAGCAGCCTCTGTATGTGAACATCTCTGGGTACATAACATTCCTTTGCAGTGATAGTGCAGGTGTGTGGGTGCAGCTTTCTAATTTCAACCTCTTTTCATCCTGTTGTATTTAAGCCCCTTAATTGTCTCATCACTGATGTATCTTGTTGGTTAATGAAGTGATCTAAATGATAATGGCAGTGTAATGATATCACACAATAAATATTTAATCTAACCACAACATTGCTCCCTCACCTTGTGAGGTTCAAGCACATAAAAAAAGAAAAAAAGTCCTTTCAATTACAGCATAGCCTGACTGAAGCTGGTAGATTTAGATGCATTAATTAGCGTGCTGCTGCATTGGGAGACTTTGTAGACGACTACCTAGACTTTCCTTGTAGATCACTATTCACGTTTTTAGGTTTAATGGTCACATTAGTCATTTTGCTGTGATGGTTGCCTTGTAATAATTACAGTCATTATGCTCTCACAGTGTAAAGCTGGAACTTTGAAGGTCACTGAAAATTAGCTTCTTTCTATCTGCACCAGCTTTATTGTTCTTACTTTTACTACAGCACTATCACAGGAAAACTGTAATCATGTTTCTCCTGATATGATATGATGCAGCATTACAAATGATCATGTTTGGAGTCAAAAGTCTAGACTTGTGAGCATCTTTGAGCCCATGTCTACAAATAGGAATGAGGCAACCTCTGGAGCAGCATCCTTGACCTTGGGTGAGAGATGCACATAGTGGATATGTCTTCAGGCCTTTTCTTGAAGAAGATAATGAATTATTTTCACTAAACAAAACAGAAAAGTGTAATTTCATTTTTAGAGCTACAGCAAACTTTCTGACCTTCAAAGTTTTAGTTTTCCATTTCTAGTCAGTGGTGTATGAAGGGAAAACGAAGCATTAGCATACCATGCCATTTTATTTCTAAAACACTTTAAAAATATAACAGCTGACCAAAGTGCTGCATAATAAATATAAAAAAAACTCCAAGGATTAAAATGCAAATAAAAGATGAACTAGTTAAAACAGCTATAGGTTACAACAAAGAAGCTGTAAGAAGTTTAAAATAAAGTTATGACTCAGTTGTAAGATTAATAGAATTGTAAAAATATACAATTCTATGTGAAAACAGAAAAAAAACAAAAAACGCTTATATCTGATGGCTCTCTTTAACCAATCAGTGTTTCAGTGTTTCAATATCACCATGTAGAATCAGCTCAGTCCACTGATTTAGTTTCAAAGAAAGTATTGGAAAGTATCAGTTTCTGTAAGCAATACCACGTCATGTAATGGAAAAGCAACAATAGGGTCTGCTATGAAAATCTCAGTGTCCGACATCACATTAAACACCAATAAGTCCAACATCAAACCCCTGACAAGTCACAGATATTTATTAAACACACATGAACATTTGTCCTGGTAATAGTCTCTTGTTTCACTTCCTTCCAAGCTGAGTTTGCCAGCTGTTTGCTAAACTTTCTTTAAACAAAGGTTTATAAGGTAAAGTTGTGTGTTCAGTTCTTTCTTTCTCAAGAATGTTTGTGTAAAGTTTTGTGTACTCAACTTGGAGGGTACTCAGGCTGCTAAGCTGGGCTGCCAATCAAAGCCAAAATCTGATAAAATATAAAGTCACACAGGTCCAAAACCCTGCAAGGGAACAGAAACACTTTAATTCTCCAAACCAATGCTGCACATTCAATATACTGTAGCAGTGTATCAACCCAACACATAAAAAATTTCTCTTTGCAGTGTATCTACAAGAGTGCAATAAGAAAATAAGAAACCTGAATCTTTGTCAGGTGACATTTGACCTCATGTTATCATCACAGTGTAATAATTGTTCCAAATCAGTTAGTGGCCAGCTGTAAAGAATCACATTTATAAGGCCTTTCTGTGTTTTAATTCAAGAAATTGGTGTGATATTACCAGTCTATATCTATCATTATGTCATGCTTCAGTGATGTAAAAGATATGTTGTTTTTTTCTTCCTCGCTTTTTGAGTTTAACATGAGGTGAACAATATTTTAAATTATGCTCTAGATAAATGTGTAAGACATTACTTTTGAGCCTCACTGGTACATTAGTGTGGTAAATTGATTTATATTTGTCCCATTCAGGATTAATTACAATCTTTATTCTCATCGAACTGAGACAATTTGTAATTAACATTTGACCTATTTGCTCCTCAGCCTTTCAGTATAACGACTAATTCATGCAAGCTTGTCCCATGTAACCTCATTAGATCACTGCGTATGTGTGTGTGAGGAAACGCAGGTGTAATTGCTGGATAAAAGGGCCGGTAATGAAGCCTTTACTACAAGACTCCCAAATATATGCTAAAGTGACACGAGAGGGTCTAATGTGATGCTCCGCAAAATTTTAGTAGTCCCTAGGCAAAAGTCCAATTTTAACTTTTAAATTGGACTCACAATTTATCAGACTATTTATTTTATATTTGCATGTCTCTGGTTCCTGCTTTTGGAGAGCAATGGATTCATTGATGGCTGAAAAAACAATGGGATTGGGGGCAAAAGGACAAGCTGTCAAGAATCTATTATTTTGATTAGATGATTTGTTAGTAACCCTTCACTTAACTGGAAAACTACCTCAACAAGCAAAAAAAAAAAAGGGTTCAGCCAGAATTTGTTTATACTGCAGTGGTGAATTTGACATATTTGGCTACGTTTTTAAACAAGAATTTATTTCCCTCAACTCATCACACACTGAAACTTGGTCACCAGTCCTGTGTTGGTGCTGTGGATGCCTCTTAAGCACTAATTTTCCACAAGTAGGATTTTAATAAAACATTGTTGTCTGAAGACATGGTTTAGCAATGAGACAGAGAACGTCACCCTGGAGATTTGAATCACGTTCCATTTTTCTTTTCCAGCTCTAATCTTGTGACAGCTGAAGTTTCAAACAAATTCTATTTTATTTTTCCTCACTAAACTTAAAAACTCAAACTGATAGAAACCACAGCACCGAAGTTCAGTTTGTCTGAAGAAAAACATACTTCCTTAACTCCCCCGGCAGACTTCACCAAAAGGGAGAGATGACCCAGCCCAAGTTTTAATTGTTATCCCACTCCCAGGAGATTCAGAGAGATTTAGCTGCATGAAGCGAAAACTTTATCTTGATGAGTTAATGACAGACTGATAAAAGTGATACGAGGGATTAACATCTTCGGTGGTAGCGAAACAATGTGATGACCTCACTGATTAAACTCAGGTTGAGCTTAATGCTTCGCCGGCGTTTCGTCTGCTACTGTAGAATGGCTGGCCTTGAAATGAACTTTTACATAGCATCACTTGCTTATTAAACTATGCTGTTCACAAGTTTGTGTTGATGCAACTACCATCTCTTGTAGTTTCTGCATCACAAATAGCCTCAGGACAATGGTTTTACTATGGCGAAAACATTTTTTCTTTTCTCTAATGGCTCCTGTTTACAACAGAGTCTGAAGACAGTTCATTTAACTGTTATTATTCTTTCCTCTTGGCCCCAACTTTCTTTAGACCATTAATAAAACTGTTAAAAGTATAAACATTTCTTTCAGGACTCATTCAGAAGCACCTGTAGGACTTTACATCAATTACACAACCTTTTTGGTCACAAGTTTGCAAGTCACATGCTATATAGCATGGTCAAAGAAAAACAACAACAAAAAAAAAAACTGCCGCTGTGTGCAGTTTTTTTAATTAGAAAGAGGGATGGAAAGTTATTTTAACAACAACAAAAGGAAGCATATGAAGTGTTTGTTGTATGGACGCCCACAGCACACGACCAACAAACAATGCTGCCCATGGTGCTGAAGGAAACAGATCATCTGTTTTGTTTGATTTAATTAAATAAATGAATAAATACACAGTGCTGACAATTTAATTTTATGCTTTTAAAGAAACATCAGCATCCTTATTGAAAAATGAAATGTAATCTTAAAAAATGGACAATTTTTATGACTCCCCCTTAAAGTATGAGCTGAATGTCTGTAGGGGAGCTGATGCAATGCTTTGAAAAGGAAGGAGTACCAGAGAGAACCAAAGCTTTCATTTGCCACACTTATACGCAAACCCTTTTCTGGTGAACTTTGTTTTACAATAAACAACTTTGCTATTTTGCTCCAAAATGATCTAAAAACATAATTTCCTGCCTTTTCCTGTCTGAAAAACACATTCTCATTATGAAAGGAGTATGATAGTTCAATACAAGTTATTTGCTAATCAAGTAATAAAAACTTGTTAAAATACAGCTGTTGCCCTGAGGCAACAACATACTGTACCATTGTGGAAAATTGCATTTGTTGCCTCAAGGCAAGATTGAACTATTATAGATTCAACCTGGCTGCATGAAATTTTGGTATTTTGTGTTTACATATATTTACTGTTCAAAAGTAGACCATCCATCATAATTCTGTTCTGATGTTTTGTTCTTAATAATTTTAACAAAGATAAATTGGATGTTGGTGCAATAACACCACAGGCCATTGTCTAGTACAGTGAGCCTTTTTTTATTTGCTTTACATATTTTCTATCATCTGCAGAATGGATGTAGTCACAGTCTCTCAAAAGAAAATAAAAAAGAAAAAAAAAATCTTTATTTATATTTTAAATGACATAAAACTTTTTTTTTTCCTAAGTGGCATAATTATGCATGCAAACGAGTGTTAAAAAGTCTATATTTGGAGCCTGCAGGCTTCAGGGTTTAGACTTTAAAGACTGCTTGATTGAGGTAATTCATGATGATGCTGACATTATTTTCTGACAAAGTTCCACCTTTAATGTTGCAACTTGTTTCTACAGTAATTTAAAAAAATAAAAAAAAGGTAAATAAAAAAAAAACAAAGCCAATGGATAATGACCTTGGTTTTAATCAAGGGGATACTTGTACGCCATCACACTCTGCCGGTCAATTAAGGTGTCTCAACTCATGCCAGTATTTTTTTTATTTTTTTTTATAGGTTCAGATTTTCCCAGACACAATCTGAGTCACTGCTACTACTGAGAGAAAAAGAACACAATGTCCCTACTTGAGAGTAATCTCATTCATTGTTTTTTCTTTTTTTTTTTTTTTTTTTTTTTTTTTTCCCACCCCTCCCCCTAGCCCAGGAAAAAAAAAAACAAACAAATAAAGAAAGAAACAATGCATGCCTTTTTTTGTCTTTGTGCTTTTTTTTCAGGAGATTCATTACGCTATCAATTAGTACCAGTGACACAAGAATTACTGAGCCAGCTGCTCGGATTTGTAGCTTTCACTGGAAGCTTCTGCTCTCATACAGTATGTACACTAAATACAAGACAACTGGATGATCTGTTTTCAGATTCTGTCTGTAATTACTTTTATTTAATTATTTTATTTAAAAAAGCTTGAAACTGTAGGAAATCTGTTTCTCTTGAGCTCCTTTATGCATAAATGTACTAATTTACATCATCTCTACAAGCTTTATCACAGATACCATTCATATTTAACCTCTTCTTGCTGAGAGCCCTTTGGACGGGGGCAGCATGAGAAATGCTGACAGGAAGCAAATCCAAATCCCGGAAAGAAAGATTCTACCAGGCATCACCACCCAAACAAAACACAATTCAAACCCTAATAAGCTATATGGGAATGTAATAAACTGTCCACATTAGTGCTTCTGCTAATTTCTCCACCATGTAAACCACAATGTGTCACCTGCAAGAAGAGACTGCTGATTGTAAATATGTCTGTCTCATCTCCGTGGAACATAAACTGCTCAACCAGAACCATAAATCATGTCTTACTTTTGCTGTTTTGTGGTGACACATTTTAAAAAGCTCTGCTATTTTTTTTCTTCTATGACTCTGCCTTTGTTCAAAATAATTCGTCAAGATCCCGATTGTTTCTATAAAGATGAAAAAGGTTTTTATAGTGAAGTATTCACTCTTCCCATGGGGTTCACTTTTTTCTGGATCTTCATGATGCTTCTAAGGTAAATGTGAGGGCTATTCCTCAAGTCTCCTCACCATGACGATTGATAGAGGTGTCGATTCTCAAGCTTAATGATGGTTGATGGTGTGCTCATGAGATATTTACTTGTGTATCACATCTTTAAATGTCTGTAAAATAAAGGAAAAAAAAGGCTTCTATAGTTACAATGTCTCATCAGGTATTATTTTGATTCCTAGATGAACATGGCTGCTTTCCTCTTTACTGAAAGTTATGGGATTTTCCTTTATAAACAATTCAATTATCTTGATTCTGACACATCTGCAGTAATCTCAACTGTATCAGCTTCTCTTTGAGACCAAGACAATTTTGGATTTGTGATTTTGGACAGGGGGCAGAAAAACCTCTGAAAAAAATGCTAATATAATGATTTTTTTTTTTTATTTTCTTTTTTTTTTATAGATAACACATGTCTGCTGGCTTCATACGTTGCAGATGTACCAAAATAATCTATGAATAATCTACTAGTATAGATAACAAAAACTGTTGATTCTTTAAAAAAAAGCTCACCGTACCTAAGCTTTCTCACATGAAAATAAAGTATTTGCATTATACTTTGGTATGGGCAGTTCTTTGTAAAAAAAAAAAAAAAAACTCATTTGCAGGTTTATAGCCTACTGTATGTAAGACCAATTAAATAAAAAAAAGAAAATACTTAATCATGTCCTGAAGAAATTATTATTATTATTATTATTATTATTATTATTATTATTATTATTATTATTATTATTATTATTATTATTATTAT
>JBAGKP010000016.1:5415245-5427151 GCA_037177255.1 Melanotaenia maccullochi | reverse complement strand
AAAGAAAGAAAGAAAGAAAGAAAGAAAGAAAGAAAGAAAGAAAGAAAGAAAGAAAGAAAGAAAGAGAAAGAAAGAAACTACCGAATCTCCCTTCAATCCAGGTCCTGGTGGAAAAAAAAAAGAAAAAAAAAAGAAAAAAACATGGGTGCCTAATAGAGGTGGAATGTTTCCAGGAAGTTGATGTGTGTGAATAATAACTAAAAGCTAAACTCTGCATGACTTGCAAATGTTAAATGCACAAATGAAAAGCAGCAAAGGACAGGAAAACAAGGGCGGTAAGGTCAGCAGATGGAAGTTGTTGTTGAATGACGTGAGCTTGCTTTTGCACGTCTCCAATTAAACCGTGTGCATTGCCATAAAGCACAGAGATTCTGCCATATCTATTTGAATCCCTGAATTGCAATCAACATGAAATCCTGCCACTCAAACAGCATTAAGGATGGAGTAATGGAAAAGCTCTGGAACATGAACCCACATGCTGTTTTTTCTCTGTGCAGTGCCACCAAAGTATTGCCATCCAGCTGACAGTGTGCGTGTAAAGAGGACGTAATCCAAGAATTTATTTATTATTTTATTTTAATTCTCTCACACATTTCCTGTTGGCTGCTATCCTTTAACTTAACCTCAACTGCCATGGTTTCACTTAATTCTTTTTGTAATGATGATGACAAAAAGCAATGGCAAATATGCCTATTTCTATGCATGATAAGTTATTTTCAAATTAGTTTTATATTTTTGTTTTCACCTATGGTATTAAAAAAAGAGATGAAGAAGGTGACTAGAAGTGTGTGGCAAGATAATTTTAAGCAGTAATCAATCATTAGCATATTAAGACACCTTCAATCAGAATAAGCTGCTGTCCATCCTATATCCAGATATCTACACGGAAGCATTTTTATTTTCATTGTTATACCATTTAGCTCAAAAGACTTTAATATCATTTGATAGCAGCATTAAAAAGGATTATTAGATGTTAGGATGTCATAGCTGATAATTTGCTAGAACCACAAATGTGAATTTCATTAAGCCCATCCTCCACCGCTTCCATAAGAGCAGATTCTGTTGATAAAGCCACTGGGCCTGATAGCTATCAGGTATAATTAAATTGATAATTAGAATAGCAAGAATCCTTTTTATACTTTAATTGTAGAGCAGAGTCGTTAAATGTTCTCTCCAGCCTATTAAGAAGCGAACTGTATGCAAATGATTTTTTTTTGTCTAAATGCAGCTTTTTATTGTCACGTTCAAAACTTAGAAACAGTGTCATGAACATTAAAATCTTATATATAAGCTGCTATATTTTGGACTAATCTTAAATGGGTCATATTTCTTTTATTCATTATTTGGTGATTTTTTTGTGCCACACAAAAATGCAATTTTTGTATTGAGTAGATATTTAGTAATATGATTTAAAATCAACTACACTTATATATATATATGTATATAGGATTTTACAGTAATCAAGAATCAGTCACTTTTTAGTTAAAATATAATTTCATATTCTGTGATTGGCTAAACATAATGAGAAATTGATTGTCTATATTTCCATCTTGGTAACAATTTCATATGTCTCTGAATGCTAAGTACAGATATAAGAATTCTTTTGAAAATTAAGATTGCTCACAATGTCGATGGATGGACGGATGATTTGTTGCTCATAAGATGACCAACATAAAAAATATTTTGAAAAAGGATTTTTTTTTAAATAAGAATTTAAAATAAAAAATATATATACTAAACAGATGGAAAACATATTGGTTACAGCACTATCAAAATTAGAACCCACACACACACATACACATTTTTTTATATAATCTGATATGAATAATAAATCAAATACACTATTTTGCTACAAAGAAAAAAAAAAAACCTATCTCTTCTAGAAAGAGGTCTTTCTGAGAGCTGTCTGTGATGGCTAACACAGATACAGAAAACAGCTAAAATAGCTTCAGGCTGACCTTGAACAATGTGTAGTGGCATCAGTGTGAGCTCACCACACACTGAACCACAGAAAGCACTGTCAAAAGGGACAGGACTACTGAAGGAAAGCCTCAAAATGCACAAAATGTAACAAACTCCATGCAACATAACTACATCAGTGTTTTTTATGGTGTTCACCAGGGGCTTACTGATAAAGTTTACTATGACAACTGTGTGGACCGAACTGCAGAGGTCAGACCTGCACAGCAGGACAAGGAGCGAACGGCGAGCTGTTTAGCAATTTGCAGCTCACAAAAATCTCTTTTTGACAGTGAGGGGCTACTGTGGGTTTCAGAGCTGATGTGGTTAATGTAAAAAAACTGAATGCTATGCTCACTCTTTCATCTCAAACTAAAATATCATGAAAACGAGCATGCACACCTTCCTGGTCAGTTTCTATAAATGCTTTGACGAGATGTAGCAGATTAACAACCATGATTGCTGTAGTCATTTAATTGGTCTCAAAATCTAAATGTTGGTGAATATTCCTTTTAACAGGGTAACAATTGTTAAAACTAAATAATACTGTCATATATTCTAACGAAATGCAGCATATAGATAGACAGATAATTTATCAAGATGAATGTGTGCCAGACTGTAGCCAATCAGAAATGTATTGGCTTACTTCGAAATGCTTTAATTTGATTTGTATTTTCAACTTGCCTGTTAGTTTTGCCAAAATGTCACCGAATTTTTCAAATTGTTTCCTGATAATCGAAGTCAGTACCATGGTTGCATGAAGAAAGACCATGCTGCTAAAGAGACTTTTCCTGTGAGCTCATTTACAGTGTTAATTTAGTGCTTGAAAGACTTCTAAACCTCATTCAAACTGCACTCAACAGAGCAATTGATGACAAAGGCAATAAGAACCAGAGAGCTGGGTTAGTTCCTAAAGCATGACAAATCTGTGATACTGCTGCGTGTTTATGGTGCTGTGAAGAAAGTGAGAGGTAAAGAAAGCAAGTATAAAATGAGACAGGAAAAAATAAAGTTACTGTAGCAGGAAAAAGCTGGAACAAGGAGCGTATATCAAGAAGACAAAAGTGGCATTAACTCCCCAAAAATATTGTCAATTCATTACTATTGAATACAATAGTATTAAAAGTCATAACTAATATTTTATGGACATTATCTCCTTTATATATGGACTAAAATTTATTCATATGAAGATGTTAATAATCAAATAATATGGTCTTACAACTCCCTGTGATGTCAAGTATTTGCCATATATATGCTCAGAGCCTGTTCTTGTGTTGCCTCCATGCATTGCAGGTTTTCCTGGTCACCAAAAGGACGTACCAACATCGGCCACTTTTCCAGTCTGTCTACGGTACATGCTGTGTAGTGGCTCATTTCTTCATGATGGCTCTTCCACCTCCTCCTTTTCATCATTTGGTTTGAGCATTGGTGTAGCAGTTCATCACAGGGGGCAATCTTTCTCATATTTTGTTTCATGAGTGCTGTTTCATCCTGAAGGGTGTCTTACGTCCACCAGCCCTCAGCCTTTCTTTCAGAGTTTTTCTTGTCTTGATATCAGTGACTGGAATCTCCTTTTTTGACCAGGTTATTATACCAGTGGGGTATCTGATAACTGGCAGAACATACGTTTTGATGGCTCAGACTTTGTTCTTTTTTATTCACCTCACTCTTCAGGACATGCTTTACTCTTTGTAGATGCCTGACTTTGCTGTCACCTCTTCATGGTTGCCTTTTACCAAGATATTTGTAGCTGCCTTGGACATCTACTGTTTCTTTCTGTAGTTTGACTCCTCCAGTTGTGACAAACTTGCCACTGTTCGATAACATTCAAGCACACTTCCCATACTTGTCTGATCAAAATGACATTCTGAAAGCCTTGCATTGAGCGGATGTTTCACCCAGTATGATGTAATTTATGAAGAGGAGGTGACAGATAACTGATCCACTTTGGAATTGGTATCTATAGCCAATCTTTGTGACAGTCAGAGAACATTGACTTGGAAAACACATCTCCTTGATAAATGTCACACTTGGTGGTGGCTGTACAATTTGATTTGAATTGGCCTCTAGAACTGTCTCTCACAATGCTATTGACTTGTGATGAAAGAGATTAGTGTCTTGTTAATGTGGTAGAGATCCAAACATTTCAGTATCCAGGCAGCCTAGCTACACTCATGATCCCTGACTGAGCAGATGCACAATAAGACTTGTCTCTACAGAAAATTCTAGACTTTAAACTGTAAAGCTTCTGTTTCATTTGGTTCACTAAAACTGACACCATGTGACAGGAAATCTAGTGATGATGAACAAAGAAAAAAAAATGGAAATTTACATTTCAGGGCTGTGTGAGAAAATGTCAAACTCTGACACACATGTACAATTTAAACTAGTTCTATATGTGACTCTTATGGGTCAGTATCATTTCACTGATATAAAGGGCAAACAAACACTGGCCTAAAGGCCCATAAATGACATGTTCTCCCTTTTCCACTTCACCACCAACATGTTTTAGCAGAGATTGGTAGACAAGTGGCTGTTCCTGAGAGAGAATGAGTCCTGTGACCCTGGTGGAAGGGTGAATGCTCAGTCTCAATTTACCCATGGTCTGTTTCAGGCTTATTACACAGTAATCTCCAGAAAGTTCCTGCTGCTGGGAATAGCCTCGCCAGCATTTTTAGCAGCGGTTTTGTACAAGAGAAGAGGAAGTTAGACTATCCTCTTTACTGTGATTTATTACCCCCGAGGCTTGAAGTTTGCTCTTGGGTTACATTTGTTTGTTTCTTTTGTATTCCTTCCTCTATTTTTTTTGTCATTTTTGGGTAATATTCTTTATCAACTGATGAGCAAATTGCTGATTTATCATCAAGCATTATCTAGTGAGGGAGGATTAGTTGCTTTTAAGGTCGGTGTTCTAAGTAGTGAATATTACTCTTGTGTGTGTATATGTGTCCCTGTGCGTGAATAAGTATGAGGCAGCATATTTGTGCAAATGAAATGATAAGTGATTGAGTCAGTGAGAGTTCAAACCCTGTATACCCAAAGACTGATGTTTTCTAAAAGAGAGAGCACAGCCGGACAATTGTTTTCTGTCAGGGGGACGCAGACAGAAAATACATCTTGAATTTCAGATAATCACTTTCCAAGCAGAAAAATATGGATGAACTACCCATGAATACCAATCTAAAAACTGTTTCATGGTGGTCTACCTTCCTGACTGGAACAGATTCTCTGCTCACAACAGTCTGGTCAGGGTAGATTATAAAGGATATTGGAATTACAGCAGGTGCCATGTGTGCCATTATATTTTCCTGTCACACCCTGAACTCTGCTCAATGAAGATGATTAATGAGCGCTTGTTTTCTTATTAACTTGGAGAAAAAGCCGAATAATATCCCTGCATTCATAAATATGTAATAGAGCCACAGCTACCTGGTTCTTAGAAATGTTCAGTAAACTATCAAATATAGCCGTGCTGTCAGTATGTATATCCATTTCATTTTATCCTTTAATGTTTAACAGCTTGTTTATACTTTTGTTGTATAATGGCCACTGTTAAAGGTGCATATATGTGTGATAATTGTGTTAACAAATAAAATGTATAACTTATATGTAAGGGCTCACAGAGTGCTACTTTACATAATGTTAAGTTGTGATGTAAAAAGAGACATAACACAAAGTCAGTCACTCTGTTAAAAAAGCCCACTCTGTTTTGATTAGTCAGCTCTATGGCTTGATCAAGCCCCTCCCACAGTCAGCATCAGCTCCGTGTAAATAAAGAAAAAAATTATTTAAATAAAAAAATAGGTAACATATTTGAATGCATATCCAAGTGCAAGATAAGTCCTTAACATTTTAACATAATTTAATGAGAAATGGCTAAAATGTTAAAAATCCAAGACAGAAAATTTGTTTTGTGACATATTTAACAGTATTTAAAAATAGCTTTACATGTATTTTTGTTATTTAAGTCAAATTAAACTTTACTTATTGTGCCAGTTGACAAAAAATCTAATTTGAGGGCATTTTCTAAAGCATGTAAACAAGTTGAGTTTGAATTCAGTAAAATACAGTCCAGTTAAGTCCAATTAAATCCTATTATAGAAGACAAGTTGGTACTGCACTGGAAAATAACTATATGAATTTGATCACTCACCCTGCACTTACGAACATAAAATGACTCTAGGTCCAATTAAATGCTTCAAAGTTTTGAGTTTCAAGAAAGCTGATGGAGAACAGTGGGTGGTGCCTGGTCAGGCTAATCAAGTCGAGTGGCATTTTCTGGAAGTTGGCATATAACCCAACTTCTGTTTCACAGGAAACCCATAAAAATGCAGATGAAAATGCTTCACACTGAGTCTTTTTAAGGTGACTTGGGGATGGAGGACCCAGGTTTAAATCTCTGGAAAGTCAATGACGGTGAACCACTGTGGCCCTCTGAGCAAGGCCTTTAACCCCCCACCCATATCTGCTTTGTTTTCTTACAGTGGCAGTAGGATGCATTGTGTGGACTTTCTTTATAGGTGTAGTAGCTGGTTGTCTGGTTTCTGTGTTTTGCTTGTACAGTTGTTGCTGTTGCTTTCTATCACTTCTATATTTGTCTACATTTCTTTCTCTTCTCCCCACTCTTCCCTTTCCTTCCTTTTCCCTTGTCAGGTCCAGCATAAACTTGGCAATAACTAAAAAGAACAATCTCAAGCATCAAGGGGACCCTTAAATCCACAAAGTTTTATTTCCATTATATCCACTAAACTCCCTCTTGACAAAGCAAATCTGTTTGGCGCAACACGGCAGCCAGACCATCATTCTGCTTGCTTTGATGCTGGAAAGGACAAGTTCAGCAAGCGTTTGAAAATAATTAAAAAGAGGAAAATTAAACTATTTTTCCCAAAAGAAAAGGCTGACACTTGTCTTTAAAGCATCTGTCTGTGATGAAATGCACAGAGGAACTGTTAACATTCTCTGTTTGTGGTTCTGTGGGGACATCCAGTTCAGGAACTTCACAAATGCCCAAATATTATCAGCTTTTTTTTTTTAATTTTGCATTTTCTGCATGGATAGATGCCTTGTGTCTACTGGCTGCCAGTATTCAAGACATTACATAAAGTGCTTGCATTGTGGACTTGCTGAGTCCCGCATTATGTGTGTGTGGACTGCAACAAGCCAATATTGCACTATGAAAGCTGTTGAAGTGAAAGGGTTTTAAACTGCAGCATTGGGTTTAGTCTAGCAGAGTTGTTAGTCAGCAACCACATTGCCCTGACCTCAAATAGGCCTAAACAAACAAAGAAAAAGTAAATGGACACATGGGGTTTTCGTAGAATATGAATATGTCCTCCAAATTTGGAACAAAAAAAAAACAAAAAACATTTCTTTCTTGTCGTTTAAGGAAATTAATCAAAAAACAGACTGATAATAACTCAGTCCATGAAAGACTGGGCTAGGTGCCCGATGATTAAAAAAATAACACTTGACTCTATGACAGATTTTGGACCATCTTTCTTGATAAACAGTGGGAGGACTTTGATGAATACACACTGCATGAAAATAGCTCAGAATCTCTCCAGTAAACAACTGCAGAAACAAGATGACCTCTACAGCAGAAAGTTGAAAGGCACATCTACAGAATCGTACTGAAAACCCAGGGTCACAGGAGTTGAAGGAGGGAGACTGATCAGTATGAAAACTACCTTTGGAAACATAAGAACTCACATTTTTAAGTGGTTTCTGCAGTGCTCACCTGTCCATCATGTACATGTGACATGGGTTGTGTTCTCAGTGTTATCCTTCGATTTTAACCAAAGTATCCCATTTTTATGACAATGCTTGATAGTGACTAATGACAGGTTATATCTTTAATCAAACTAAGTCCTCTAAAGTTACATTTTTGATCTATCTTCTACATTCTGTGTGTGTTAGAAAGCCCAGTGCCTTCGGAGATGGCTGTAAAGAACATAACATCTATCTGTTGTTAACAGAGATGGGGGGATGTTTTGGAGTCATCCCATCCTTGGTAAGTTCTCACGAAACCACAAATATATAACAGATATATAAACTAACTGCTAAAAAATGTCCAGATGGGCCACAGTTTCCCTCAGCCTGCAGTTCTCAGTCACATTAAAGTGATTTAACAGTGAAAAATATTACGTGGGGACTTCATTGCAGGTCTCATTTCACAGTCTGTCATGAAATCTCATGAACCTTGAGGGGTCATGCCTAATAAAACCTTTGAAGGTTTTAATAGGACTGCATTAGTTAGAAAGTTCAAGTAAACAAGCATGGTAAATGTGGTTGCAACCTGAATGTTAAATTCAGCTGAAATCCTTACTTATGCCAAGAAGTAAGACCAAATTATGCAGAATTCATGCAGACATGGATTCACATGGAGACGAGCAGTAAACCACTAATTTAGGGGCTCAGAGTTGAATTATAGATAAAGTGTTTCAGGATGCTAGGTGAGCATTTGTGTAGGGTTGTAGAATTTGTACAGTACCATTATTTGTGTACAGATAGTCTGACTAGGTGTTACAAATAGCCCCCTTGTTAAATTTGCATTTTTGCAGCAGGGTTTGCCAAATTTCCTGTGCACCTCTCTTTTAGCTTAGGTCCAGCCTTGCAGAAACCCACAGAAACTTTTGCTTAGGTTAGCTTATATTGACCAGAAGGTCAAACTGTACATTTAGGTGAAAAGAGCAATCTAAGCAGCAAGCAAGAAAGTTTCCCATCATAAAATCCGCCATGCATCTTACTCAGATGTATCGTGGGTGGTATTAAAATCAAGCTCTTTGATTCTTACGTTGACAGACAAAATGTGTTTTTGTTTCTTTTTCTTTCCTGCCTCACTTGCAAAAAAGTTCTCCATGAATGACAGCCAAACACACAAAACCACACGTCCACAGAGAAGCAATTTTACTTTATTTTGTAGAAAAGTTAAGACTGTCCCTCATTCAATTTT
Organism: Melanotaenia maccullochi; assembly: GCA_037177255.1. Taxonomy (NCBI): domain Eukaryota; kingdom Metazoa; phylum Chordata; class Actinopteri; order Atheriniformes; family Melanotaeniidae; genus Melanotaenia; species Melanotaenia maccullochi. Next base: position 5,418,240 of record JBAGKP010000016.1, on the reverse strand, counting down.
ACCTGCTGTAGAGCTATTCCAGTATAGGATCATGTTGACATTTAAATGCTTATCCACTAAATAAGAAAATCTACACCCTCTGAAAAATTGTCTGAGAAATGCAAATTTCTTTATGAAATGCAAATTCATTTTTTCATCTGAGAAGATGCTATAAAGTGCCCCTAAGTGTGAAAAAGCAATATTTACTGGATTTTTTTGATGATGACATATTTTTAAGTTTCTTAGCTCAGTTTGAGAGAGATGGTGAAATTCACCAATGTTGACTGGACTGTCAGAGTAAGGAAACGTCATCTGAATTTGCAGAGACGCAGCAAAACAATACCAAACAACCTAAGGGTTTTTTTTTGTCATGGCCACTGACTCACTCTGGTTTTTGTTTAGCCAACATTAGTCTTAATATTCAAAATGGAGAACTATGACCTAGCGTACCGTTCCAGTCTTTGGTGCAAATTACTGTTCAGAAAGCTTAAACAGCAATGTGCCGTTCTCTCATATTTTGATTGCATACAACAAATTCCACCCCAAGTTTATATTGCTGATAAGGACTCTTGAACAGCTAAATGGATTGCCATCACCAAGGACACTGTAACCTCAATGAAGGATCAGGAGGAAATTGCTACCACTTTCTGTGTACATGCTGTTAGCAGAATCACAAGCAAAGCTTGAAAGGAATCCATCACTCATAGTGCTGTGCAGTAATGTTGCCTTCATGGTGGAGATCATGTCTGCCTGAATGATGAATATGATGGTAATATTTTATTTGACCCAGTTCACTTGCTAGTGAAACAGCATGGCCAGTCATGTGTTATATTCAATTATTCTTTTTTTTAACAGGTATCTTACTAATTCTCATTCACTTCTGCTTTACCTATTTTAAAAACTAATGTATTCCTCATCAAAAGTTTTTGGACCGTTAAACATTTCTTGCTCTTCAGGCTGTGTGAATCAGTAAAATAAATTTGAATTGAGATAAAAGCGTCATGCAAAATTCCCTTCCTTGATGTCTTCCTGGCAGCTGTGTGTACATTAACATATTTTCACTGACACAATTCATTTATGGATCAGAGTTGAAGTGGAAGTGAAATATAATATTTTATGCAGTAAAATTCCTCTCCTTTGACTATAGCACGTTACCATTTTCAAAATCGACTTTTCATTATTTGGTAATTCAACCCAACGCCCCCCTGCATGTACACAATGACTGGCAAATCTGACAAAGACTTGGATTCCACAATTAGGCAAGCCTGCCTTGTTTTTTATGTAAAAATTATCCATAATGAATATATTTACTGCCTCTTCTGTCTGACACAAATTTTTAAAATCTTTTTCACTGGTTCCACTGTTTTGCAAGACCATCATAGAAAAAGAAAAAGATAAAAGCCCAAAACCACTGATAAATCTTAATATCTACATAAAAGATAACTTTTATAGCCTTGGTTCATAGCTGTCTATTTATGCAAGTCTTTCTAATGGAATAAAATATTTTATTTAGTTGAGAAAAATGTAATAAAACATCCTAGTCTCAACAAACTGCTCTGTTTGCATATCCATGCGTCCCAACCAAAGGCGGTTTTTGCTATGGGGGAAGTAGCCAAGCACACAGGGTGCAATTTGGATCTCAGTGATGTAATTACAGTCAATGACATCACAAACTGCTACAAAATAAATTTTATTTCAAGCATAAAGTTTTGATTATATACCTGTAGAGTCATATTTGTTATAATTATTATTATAGGTTATGTAAAATTATAAAATCTATAAATAAATCTTTAGTTTGCCAATCCAGGTTAGTTAATTTATATAACATTGTAATGGCAGTGATTTCACAAGGAGTCAAACAGTCTGCAACTTTATCGTCTTTGAGTGCCATGCATGCAATGAAACAACATGATTTCTGTGTTGCTACTGATTCACAGGACAGTTGATTCGGTTTATAGTCTTCATGAACTAATTTGTTTAAATTTAAGTCATTATGTAATTTTATTTTATTTCATTTCATCCTGTTAGTTTTTGTTCGTAACCCTAACCATAACTTAAAAAAAACATCTTTTTACATTTGGGCTGCTTTATGTTTAAACATATATTGTTTTGTTGTGTTTTTTTTTTGCTTTTTTTATCATTTGATGTGTGTTGTTCTTTTAACTGTGTTGTGAAGCCTGAAATTTAAATAAAATGTCCGTTATAACATTTTTTTGTCTTTTTTATTTCAAGTTGGGTAATTGATAGATGTTCAGTGTGAGACGCACATTTAATTTTAATATAAATTAAAGGGCACTTCTGAAATATTCCTCCTTCTGAGGCCACACACACTTGGATGAAAACTTGGTGGGCTCTTAGTAGAGGTGTGATGTTGATGAACGAATCGATTCTTTTGAACGACTCTTAAATGAACGATGGGAACCGATTCACAGCTGTGAGACGTTCATTTGTGAACCATTCTTTTTATCTACAAGTTTTTGACACTGCCTTCATCAAATCAAACCAAACTTTGATTATAAAGCTCTTTTCATGCCATAGGCAACACAAAGTTCTTTACATGATTAAAAACATAAGAATAAGAACACTCAATGAAATCTTTCACACAGTCACACCCACACATGTATACACACACACGCCAAGCCCAATCCCTCCCCACCCCACCCCCCTTCCAGCTAAAAGTGACTGAATAAATAAATGAATACATAAGTAAATAAGAAGTAGTACAGTTGAGTAAAATGAAAATAAAATAAATAATATTTGTGACTTCATAGAAGTCTGATGTCAAACACGCTCTATTCATCTAAAGCATCTATGGGCAGAGAGTATTGTTTGGAAACAAATACCATGAGTTCTATCCAAAACATTTACTAGAATTTGCACTGACTGCTCAGGTTTATCCTTTTTTATCCATATTTTTCCTATTATTTTTTAGTCTTGTGTAGTAGATTTTATATAGGTACATATTTTGATTGTTTGTCATTCTTATATATTGTGAAATTTTGTAAGATATTGTGAG
>JBAGKP010000016.1:5167680-5181797 GCA_037177255.1 Melanotaenia maccullochi | reverse complement strand
TACTGCACTGATATATCACACACAACACACAAATGTAGAGTTTTTGTGTTAAGTTCATGAAATGAACTGAAGCATTACAAAACACATTTGAATATGCTGAAAAAAATGGGTTTAATAAAAAATTGGTAACTGATAAATTGTCTGTTTTTCATTACATTAGTTTTGTAATTAAAATTGAGCGATTGGGGTTTCAGTGACCTACACGATCACAATCTGGCCCTCAGGCAGTGAGTGTATTCTTTGGCCCTCTTGATTATCAAAGTTGCCCATCCCTGCTCCAAACAGTTTCAGCAGGAGACTGAAGGCAGGCCAGTCAAACACATACACTGTGTCAATGAAGCCACACTGTTTTAAGTCTTTCATTGTGTTCTTGAAATAAACACTTTTGGGGGAAATACTGTAACTTGATAGTAGCATTTCTGTATCCCCAATGGTACTTTCACACATAAGTGTTTTACACACAGTTTGGTCAAGACTTTATCAGGGGCCCGTGTACATAAAGTTCCATATACTGATGTGATAACTTTGGTCACATTAGAGATACATGGGGAATAAAACTTTCCTGTCCAAAATTTTTACATTACATTACACTATTTTTTACATTATTTTTTACATTGAATCACCAAGTGGAAATACACAAAGATACGTTTGGCTAGTTTTATATTGGGAGCTGCCAAGGCTGCTGATACTGGAGTCTGTTTTACTTTGTTTTTCTTCCTTTTCAAAAGTCATAAATATGTCCAGTTTTCTTTATTATTACACATTTCAATAAAAAGAAAAAAAAAGCCTGGTTACATATTTTGCACATTTGTGCAAAATGTTATGCTGTAGACTGATTTAAAATCAACTAGCAGCCTTGTCAGCCTCCTGATTAAAATAAACTGAATCATGTGGCACTAGCTTAGTCAGCAAGTAACTTGGGTACAGAGATAAATGTTAGAATCTTTATTATTTATTTTCAGCTCCAATGCGAAAATTTAGATTATTTCAGTTGATATGTGGTCACTAAATAAACTCACTGGAAATTAAATAAAATAAATAAGATTTATAATCTCACTGAAGTTATTATCTGGATAAATGAAGGATAAATAAAAAAATGAAACATAATTTTTACAGGGGAAAAAATCTCTTCTACCGAATGTCAATATTTGTAAAAGATCACTAATTAGGAAAGAACTTTAAAATGTACTATGTCCTTGTTTCTGTGCAGAGGTGATATATAAGGCTTCCTGCAATATTGTCCACTGCAGGAATTAAAATACCTACAGTACCTATTTCCTCTTTTTTTCTAATTTTCCAAAGAATTTTTCTTTTTAAACTAATATACTGTATGACTGAGGGAGTTTGGTGAGTTACAACGCATCCTTGCTTAGGAGAACTAAGCCTTTATATCTAATCCTGGCATCTTCATATTTCACAAAGAAATTATATATGTATTGTATAAACTGTTATGTAATGTGTTTTATTGCCTCTCTCACACAGGTTATTAAAGACAATGTTTAAAAAAAAGAACTTAGAGAACTGTTACACATCATAGTGCTGATATATCTTAATTCTATCCAGCACTTTTAATATTCTCAGTTAATTTGCACATGCAGTATAAATACATATGGCATCAAATGAAAAGGCTGTATGTAAGCAAATCTGTTACCAGCAGTGTTGCTTAAACAGCTCACCCAGCTGTGTGTGCAATTCCATAATACTGAATTATGATATACAGTGTCAAACGTATGATTATTTTACTAGAACAAGCTAAAAAAAATGTAGTTTTGTATTTTTTTCTCACCTCATTTTCACTGTAAAACTATGAAAGAAAATACTCAGATGTTTCCCGAAGAATGCAATGAAGACTTTTTCCAAACTCTTGCTGCATATAAGAGCTGCTGAAATTGTGTATTTTTAAAGACTACACATGACTGGCAGAGTCACCAACTCCAAACAACATGAATGCATGCTGTTTGTCATCTAAGCCGGGGCCATTTCTCCAGGGTATTTTCCCATTTATGACAGGATTTATTCTCTCCATCTCTCTGCCTTGCACTTTTTATTTCTTTAATATATGCCCTGACTTGCGGGCAATTCCTCATTATTCCTATCTTGATATCTGCCACTGTTAATGAGTACAGGGACTGGAGTTGCAGAGTTTGAGCATTTGGATTAATGTGGGTGCTGCAGTGGGGTAGTTTGGGAATAGTGCGTGCTCTCACAGTTCATTACTGTGGATATATGACATTTTAAGGCTGTGAAACGCCAGGCTAATGATGCTCCACGGTAAACACTGGAGACCGCCAGCCACTGCACCTGAGAACGTTCTTCTAATAGTGGGGTTGTCAGCATGGTGACAGGTCCACTTCCTCCTCCTCCTCACCTTCTGTACCAGTGCCTCCTTTTATTGTTCGTTTTTTTTTTTTTTTAAACTACTTTGCTAAAAATGGGCACATTTTGAGAGTGCATGCAATGGACATATTAACATGATGAGCCTGAAGTAGTTTTTCTTAATTAATATTTGCATGCTGTTAAAAGATTTTTTGTGCTGAACAGAGCCCGCTGGAATGATGCAATCTAGAAATCCCCTTTGCTTCAGATTTCGTTGAGTTAGCTACTTGAAAGATGTCATCATGAGGTCATCAGGCTGACAGAGTTAAACCACAACAACATATTATGTTCTAAGGTGATGCTCAATTATTTTTATATGCAATTTCTCTTCATGCAATGTCTGTTTTTGAGAGGTGAGAATTAACATTAAAGCACCTCTTTGGATGAACTTGTATTATTTGAAACAGACAGTTTTTGATTTTTCATACTTTTGGGATTCATAATGACCAAAGCTTCTTATCTAGTCAGGTTTATGCACACACTGAGGAGAAAATACATGAAATAAAAAAAACACTGAATGTAACGGGTAGAAGCTCAGGGGTACAGAAGAGAACCATTTGTTGGTAAAGTACGTCATTGGCGTGACCTCAGAAGATGCCTCACTATTTATTTGAGGACAATGATGATTCATTCATTTTATTAGCACTTCTTGGCAGACCAAAGAAAAATCCTTACGCCATTTAAAATGCTCTTCAGTTGAATATACTCTGCAACACTCGTCTCCTCAATGGACAAGAAACTCCACAGAATTCGGTATTTTCATATACTGGATGGAGTCCTCTGAAGTATTTCTACAGTGCACACTGAAGTAATATATTTGGTCATTCATTCATTTGTTTATTCATCTTCCATACCTGGTTTCTTTAATTCAGAGTGGGGGTGCTGAAGTCTATGCCAGGTCCCGGAACATATTTCTTTCCTATCATAAATATTGGATGGCCATACAAGCGACATTAAACAACAGCGGTATCATACATCTTAAAAAGGATACATAAAATATTTGTTACCATTTTAAAATTGTATACTTTCCAGGGTTAATTAAACCTAATGAAAATCATCAAAATTACACACTAAATACACTTTTTTATTTCTTTTCATTCAAAAATCCCAGTGATGTAAGAAATGACACTGCAAATCATAAATTCCATTTAAATATGCAAAGGACTCTTCTTTTAATGTATGGAAAAGCTGCCTGATTTCATGTCACTGATTGGATATTTGGATTGATTATTATATTATTATTGATTGGATATTCTTTCTTAAAAGCATATTAAACTTTAAAAAACAACATTAAGCTTACAGTTTTTGTACGTACGCCTCTTAGATGCACAGTCAGGTAAGCTGTCATTCACAGTTTATATATTAATGCATTCAGCCAGACTACACTCTGGTTCTGGCCCAGTTCTGGAGTCTCCTCCATGCTTTCATATAAACCTGCCCGGGTTCACACCAGCTTAACTGTAACCAAAGTGGAAGGTCTGAAATCTGTGGAAGTAAACACAAACACCTTGGAAAGTTTGCCAGTTGCTGGTTGTCAGGCTCTATTATATTCTACAGTTTCCCAAACTAAACAATATATGTAGACGACTGATGGAAATTTCCAAAGAGCTGGTTGACCGGAGCCATTTCTTCCATTCGGTAGCATGATGTGCTGAAATGAATCGGTTGTTCTGCCACCTTTGGTAGCAACAGCCTTTAAACTAATTTAGCAACATGTCATTACTTGTTGAGCCTAAAGTCCCAAACCTGAACTACTTTCAAAGAAAAATGATGACAGTGAAATTTTGGGAATGAGCTTTTCCTTGCTACGTCCATGTTTAGCTTTGTTTGGTGTGCATGTGCATGCATGTGTCTCTGTGGTATATTAATGTGGGAGGGCCCAGCCCGCTACTGACTACAGCAGCCCCTAGGAAAGAGGTGGCCATGCATATTTTCAGGAATAAAATATGGAAAAAAAAAACAAAAAACAAAAATCATCAAATATTAAACACCAAATTCAAACTGATCAATTAAATCAACTTATTCCTCAGCCCTAAGTGCACATAAGACATAAAATGTGTTTATAACAATAATAATAATAATAATAATAATAATAATAATAATAATAATAATAATAATAATAATAATAATAATTATATATCACTGCTCATCCTAAACTTTAAAATCCTCTTTTTAATTCATGTGATTCTTCGTCTTTTCCATAATAAAGATCGAGATCATGAGATTTGTATTATTTGCGTTTGTTTTCTGATTTTGCAACAGTCCATGCATCAGTGTTTTGTGCCAAATATCATACAGATATGACCGAGGCTGTAACAAAAACAATAGTATATAACACTCTAATAAACCAAGTTGGATTTTCAGACAAGATCAATACACAATAATCCATCCAGGTGTATTTGCCTGCTCAGGTGAAATGTCTAGCTTACCTAGGTTTAGGAGTGAATGCCCAGTGCAAACAGTTTGTTACCATCCACTTCACTTCTCATAGACACTGCAGCCAATCTGGTGCATAAAACTGCTCAACTGTGTCAGCAAATTCAACACAATGACTAGTAAAATTTGGCAGGATTTCAGTTTTTGTTGAGATTCTTCACCATTGTACAAAATATGAGGCACAATGCCCCAGTGTAGCAGCTTACATGGTTTTAATGAAGTCCTCATAGCAGAAAGGCTCGCTATTCCTCTATCCAAGAGTCTATTTAGAGACTCTCTTTCTGCTTCCACACTGGGGATTCTGATTCTCCATCCTGCTTCAGCTGCCTTTGTGTTGCTTTTTTAATATCATCCAACAATGATGGCTAGTGAATGTTACAGTCCCCATGCACCTTATAACCTCTAAGTTGCAGACCACAACTGCAACAAGTATGCAGTCATTCGTGTGCAGTGGCTGGGGGATATCGCTCCTGATCTGTTGATGACTGCAGGACTTGAGTGGTGCATAACTCAGGCATTGCTAACACAAGATTTGTAGACAGAGGTAGAAAAGGATTACATGTCACTACGTTGTAAAGTCCTCTGTAAAATGTTGGTTAATTTGTAAAACTTTTAACAGGAGTCATGGAAATTTGACAACATCAAAATGATGAGTACATTCTAGGTTTATGACACTTTTGATGCACTTTGACATCTTCTTTGACAAGTAACCAGGCCAATGAGAAAGTTGGTACATGTAGCAGCCACAGAACATTAAGCTTTCAAAAACCTAAGTAACTTCTTTTCTACAAGACCCAAAATCCAGTACAATTTAAGAAAAAATGTGAAGCATGTTGAGAGAGACTTAAAGCTAGGAGGAGGAAATTAAAGCTAATTCTTTCCTCAATCAGTATGGGAAGTGTGAGATAGAAGACAAAAATAAAACTGTCAAGTTTGGAGTACTGAGAAGGGAACGGTGAGAATACTGGGAATGCAGTGTTGCATTAATGTGTTTTTCTGCAGGAAATGGATGTAGATTAAGAACGTGTCTCCAATATCCAACAGCTCTCGAATGCCCCTCTTTTTTAAAAGTGTATTTATTTAGAATTTTTTTTCAATAATGTATACTGAATCTAAATAATTCTCCCTTTTAGATTTCATTCATTTCAGTTTCATACAGTTCAATGACACTGATTGGGCAAATTTTATAGAATGTTATTTAGTATTAGATATTTAATTCCCTAGTTTGGCTGGAGTAAATCTTTTAAAAATTGACAACAATGTGTAAGATTTAGCAACATCTGACAGACAATTAATGCTTTCCTGTTTTCTGTTTTACAATTAAGAAGGGAAGATAATTGGAACGGGATATGAAACATCTGGTTCTCTGCCAGTAGGTCCTCCAACACAGTGAAACTAATAAATGTAAACAAGTAAAATTACTTACATCTGAGTACTTGCCAATATCAAGTACCGACATGAGTACTAAAAAATCCCTTTACAGTTCATTGGTAAAGAGGGTGAAGCAGATGCGATGACTGAGTGGTTAACTGTGTGTTATATGAGTCATCCTGCAGCATCCTCTAAATGCAAAGCCGGAAAACTCTCAGAATCTTCATAAATAAGGAGGGTGGTGCTTTTTAATGGATTCTGTTCTCCACTGTGACAAAGCACCAGTATGCCCAAAACAAGAATCTTTCGCTGAAATTCAGACTTTTAATATAGCACGAGTAATAAAATGTGGAAAGCAGGGCTGATCTGTGGTCAGCTGGTTATGCTATAATGTTGCATTTGCCAAGATGGTCCTCATTTTCACCTAGTTTAGTAGTTTTTAGTGGTTTCAAGTGTTAATGATTTTTTTTTTTCAGTTACGCAGATTTATCTCTTTATTAACGTGTTACATTTGATGGAATACAATTTTTCACATTGGTATTGGTTTTGTAGTATTGGAACAGTTTTATGAGTACAGAGTACGACTACACACAAATGGTATCGGACCGATACCTGACACCGGTATCAATATAGGTGCATCCCTAAAACAAAGAAAAGAAATCCTCTAAGCTGGAAGAATTCTTGCTAAGTTGTTCTCCCTATCATATCCTCTGTTTGCTTTTACTGCTCCGATTTCTTGACAGTATTGCTTACTGTAACTATATTAATAAAAAAAAAGGTGCCTTTAGTGGCATTGTAGATAATAACAGTGAGAACCACACATCGACAAAATATGGCCTGAGGGCCAGAAACAGCCATTGGACTGTTTTAATCTAAACCCTGATATCCTGGAATGAAAGAGAGAAAAGAAAAATCAATATGACATTTTGTAATGGAGCTTGAGGTGAGTGAAAACCAAGCCTGTACTGACATTTTACCTGATTCCAGAACATAAGGCTCTCTGTGTTTTTGAATTAGAATAAACCTCACGTTTTCTTTACCAATGAAATCAGAGTCAGCAGTTTTGTCAGCAGAGCCAAGCTTTAATTGCTGAAGAAAAAGAAAAATAAAGAACTCAGTGTTGCATTTAATGAACAACAACACTGTCATTCAGTACGTTTAATGTGCCAAAAGCATTACAGTTTATATGGAGTACAACATTCTCACAACTTTAATCATGCACGCTAACCATGCTGCAAACCATCCATCATCAAAAAACAAAGAACATTCCTAAAACTACTCTTTTATATAGATAATAGGTAGGATACACTTTTTAAACTTTTTTACAACCATTAATTAGCAATTGAAATTATAGCTGCTGTTCGACAAGCAAAGCTGAGCAAGCGTTTTTCTGATGTACTGTAGGTTTTTCAAAGATTGCATGATTGAGGTGGATATTATACAACACCCATGTTTTAATTTAAAAGCAGTTTGGCCTTCATTTGGTTTGACAAAGTCAATATGTCCTTAAAAAATGAAACTTTGAACACTTGTGAGCTAAAGGCACTATTGTAGAAAGAGCCTCACCGAAATCAGCAGGGATGTGGATTATTTCTTAATAATAAAGTTTTAATAAGTTTCAGAAGGTTTGTGATATTTCCCCTGTAAAATTATACACTATTTTAACTGGAAATGTACGTCTCAGATTTATCTGTTGTCATATTCTTTTATAAGGAGATCCATAAATTGATAACTCATGTCATTGCAAAAAAAGTCTTTTCATTATTCACATATAGGAGTCTTTTGCCTATAAGGTGTTAATGTTTTGTGCGTTAATATTGATTTGGTCATGCAAAGAAAAAAATGGGCATGTAAGATTTGTTGAAAGGCATTGATCACCTCAGAGGGCTGACAACAAGCTCTTTTTTCCCTTTTTATTTGTGGCAGTGTCACTGTGCAAATGGAGGTCATATTTCAACTTTATCGAGTCCTTTGCCATCAGCGTAGCAGCAACAAGGAGTCAGCATAAAAAAAAACGCCTTCGGGTAGCAAACCCAACCTCCCATTTGGGGATAAAATATGCCATCCAGACACAGGAAGTATTTATCAAGACTAAAGTTGACAATGTCAACAGCATAGCTAGTAGCACAAGCCAACCACACCACATTTGTAGTTACCACAGCCTGCCGGGGTGGGGTGGAGGTGGGGGTGTGGGGGGACTGTGCTTGCGCATGAGACAAATTATCTTTTGATTTGAAATGGACCATTTCCTTAAATACCTGTATTCCTAATGAGTTCACCCCTCCCCTCCTATTCCCCAACAAGCTCTCTGCTTGTCTTTCCATTAGTGTCCAGGGAGTTAGCGGCAAGCTGCCCTACTGCCTGAGTGATTAACTAAGGCTTGAGGCTGACAGGGTAGCTACAGCTGACAGAAGCAGCGGGGGTATAATGTGGTACTCTTATTGGCTAGGTGGCGAGGAAAACAGTGGATGGGTTAGAAAAGGAGCAGAACGAAGGAAAAACCAGGCAGGCAGAGATGATAGAGCGAATAACAAATGGACAGGGTGAATGCAAGAAAAGAAAGGGAGAAAGATGAGTGAATAGAGTTGGTAAGGAATAAAAGATGGGACTACAAATAAAAAATAAATAAAAGCAGAGGATGACAAAACTGAAATGTACATTAGTGAGTTTCTTAAAGGGAAGAATTATATAATTAAAATGTAGAAAATGATGCAAGAATAATGATAGGGAATCACTGAGAGAAGAAATGTGAAAGGTAAAAGAGGCTCAGACAGGAGAGAAATGCACAGGCCTGCAGGTGGAAGTCTCTTGTGAGATAACAGTTAAGTCTATGTAGTGATAGAGGCTCAAGCAAAACTAATGATGTCGTCCAATTGAGAATAGGCCATCTGAGACTAGTTTATATCTAATGGATGGTGCAGTAGGCTGTGCAGGTGTTTCAGACGGCCTTTAGAGGAGTTCTCCCTTAAGCCCTCCTATGTATAGAATGGCTGGTGGTATCAGGTTCCTCTAAATCATACAATGATGGGTGGCGCTTTGTTTTCTGTGCCCAGCCAGTGACTGCTGTAAATCAAAGTGACAGTTATGGGCTGAAGTCCAAGAAATGCTGATGAGAGGTAGAATTTTTTAGAGATTATTCTCCTGTGGTTGCTGCATTTTGTATGGAAACAGGTTCATTAGCAAAAATGTAACGATTCATGACAACAGACAAAAAACAGACCTGTTTTCTCTATCTGATGGCTCTCACATGCCATTTTTGTTTCGATGAGCATGCTTCAAAACAAGGAGTCCCTCTGGGATTTGCAAATTAACTATTTACCTTCACCAGGCAGCAATTAAAAATTTCCATTTATAACTTTGGCTTGAACACTGAAAAATTGGACTTAAAAGCTGATTTTACACTCCCTGTCATATGTATACATGTTTATGTCAATCATATTTTCCCGGTGCTGCAGTATAAATCAAAAGTTTCTGCTATTTCTGTAGCTGAACATTTAATTTCATCCATTTAAAGGACTAAACCAGTGAAAAAGCCATTGGTCTAGACATGATGAATATTATTGTGCCAGCATATTTTCTCAATTATTATGCATTAGCTGCAAATAGAGAGCATGTCATGCTGAGGTTTTTTTTTTTTTTTTCTGCGTAAAAGGCCTGGAGGAATCCAACAATTTTGGTGGCAATAACTTGAAAAAAATTCTGAGGGGACAGATAAGATTCAGGATTGGAGTAGTGCTGCACATTAATTTTCTCTTCCATATGAAATCATGGTGGCAGCGTTTTCCCACTAGAAAATGCTTGGCTCTGTATTTTGTCATCTTATTAGTGTCTTCCTGTCCTGCTGCTGCTGTGGGTACTTTCCATATATGACAATATGACAAGCAGCGCAAAGCCACTGGGCACCTTTGGGTAAGGAAGTGTCATTGAGTAACGATGGGAAGTATGCTGAAAAATGATAAATTCTGCTTTTAGTGGAAGTTCTACGCCCATATCTTCATTATGCTTCAATACCCATGGTTATTATCATTTCTGTTATTAATGTGTGGGTGGATATTAAAAATGGTACACCTCTGACAATTTGCCAGGAAGAAAAAAGAAGTCTAGTTGAATTCATATTTCAAATAGATGTAATAAGAACAAGAAAAGTTCCATATTTGAAAATTAATGACGGCTCCAAAAAGAAATTTGTCTTTTCTCTTTAGAAGCCATACATACACACAGAGACACTTTCTATTATCCTTTGTACAGCTAAAATTATTTTAGTTATTCCCCTTCTTTTTCTTATAAAGTAAGAAAAACCATGGAGATGTCAAATAACTCTGGAGGAGAAAACACTCAGCATAAGAAGATTCACCAAGTGGCAGTCGAAATACTGCAAACTGTCATTTCCCATCTCAGCTCCTCTGCTGGCGTCCTTTGATGTCCAGTTAATGACATTAAATTATGATTAGTTCATAATTCCTTGTCATACACAAAAGGCAAGAATTGGTTAAAAATTGAGTTAAGTTATGCAAATTTAGAGAAGACAATAAATAAATAAATAAATAAATAAGTAATCCTTGAGAGTTTGGATTCTCATGAAGGGCAATTTATTGTATGTACAGCTACATCTAAACACAGCCAGAGTTGAAAGATGCAAAATTCATAGCTGTTATCACATCCATGGCTGCTTCAAGGAAGACTGACATATATGCCGTTGCACAGTGCAGCCAATTATTTCTCTCTCCAAGCGAGTACCGCTGTGCTGACTCTCAAATACTGACACATTCAGCAACAGCGTTTGAAGATTTCCCCCCTTCACCTTCTCAGTCTAAGAAAAGAAGAATTGCTTCTTTAAGTGCTCGTCTTTGGAATCAAGTCATACCAATCAGCCTTGCACGGACTCGTCCAGAGCTTTTATTACAAATAACTTAAAAGCAGCACTTATTTTAGTTTCCTTTCACTCATCAGCTTCGATGCAGTGGCCACAGACGCTGCGAGGTCAACATGAGGAGGAGGCTGCAAACAGACTTCAGAGACAAGACCTAAAGACAAAACAAAAGAAAATCAACTCAAAATAAAGGTTTATATCAATTACATTAAAGCATGAAATCATACCCACATAAACCGTCTTAAAGTCACCCATTAGCCTGTTTCATTATAAAAAGAAAGCTCTGCCTAAACAGGCAAGTAGGCACTTGCACGTGTATTCAAAGACCTGCTAAATCTGCTTTGTTAAACATCACGGATCATTAATGAGAAGCTTTTCTACTGATGATGATTTGCACAAAAACAAGAAAACAAAAAACTACTACAGTGTTATCGTTTACTTTCGGGGATTAACAAAGTATTTTCTTTTCATTTCATCAGAGATGATGACAGTTTCTTGAAAAAGCTGCGACCACATGCTGACTCTGCCTGGAAAGATTTTATTCTGTTATGCCTTAGGGGTACTTAGAGAGATCTAAAACCTCCTAGTCCGTCTCTTTTCCATCTTTTAAATTCATTTTCTTAGCTACTAATTCTAATAAGAACTTGCTCTCGATACTATATGTATGTGTATTATGTTCAGAGCTCATTTTTTACTATACATATTTATTTGATTGCAAAGTTGTGGATTAATCCCTTTGAGAAAAGATTTAGTTTTACCTCCTTCTTTTTTCCATTGATTGACTTTGAGGAGCATTTCATTGGTGTGAAATGACTTACAAAGCATCAGCCACAATTCTAATTTGCCTCTTTTAAAAACAATGTAGATAGAGTGATGCACCTATTTTACATATGGTTGGCCGACCACAATTAAAGAGAGAGAGAGATAGAGAGAGAGAGAGAGAGAGAGAGAGAGAGGAAAAAATCAAAAACAAAACAGAAATGAAATATGAGCTGTCACTGCATTAAATTCACCCACATCATAAAGCACAGCATGATTCCCTTGCTAGCTACTTTTGTCTGACTAAAAGCTGAATTCAGGAGTCTATTTTGGAGAAGGAGACGGTGTGGTGTGCATCCTACTGTGGCAAGTTAAATTGATTTTGTTTAGTATGTGGTCAGACAAAATGACAGAATATTTGTGATTCCTCTTAATTTTCAGACACTATTAGGCTTTATAAAAGACAATTTTGACCACTTCAGACAAGATTATAAAATATATTCAGTATTTAAAGACAGTTTTCTGAAAAAGGTGGTTAAATTGCCAATATGTACTAAAACCTTTATTTTTCTGTTTTGAAACTGGAATTATGTGGTTACTTTGAAAAATCTTTTCTTCCTATAAATTATTATAAAGAGAGGCACTCTTAGAAACACAAACCCAGAATTCCTGGTGGAAAAGTAGAAAGCCACACTAGTAATTTGTTGGCACCTGCTTTGATTGTGTTGCACATTTACTCTGGTACTATTTCAATTAAATTCTATAATGTCAGATTGTTCATTTAAGTCCAGATTTTGCAAAGATCTTCTATTGATGACAGGAGAATGGGTGGTGTTTTAATTGTTTTCTATCAAACCCCAATGATTCCCTTTAGGATTAAAATCCAACTGAATCCATATATGATGATTATGTCTCTCCTCCCTGAGCCAGTCCTACAAAATAAGCCTATTTTCCTCTGTTTGTTCTTTGATTTTCAATTCAGGTTGAATACTCTGCTGTTTGTTTCCTGTTCCCATTTCACACCTGGTCCCTCATTACTGATTGCCACACCTGATCCTTGTTTAGTTGTTCGCTGTATAAATACATCTTGGTTTCTTTTGTGCCTTGTCTTCTGTTCTGGCTTGTCATTTTCTGTTAATGTCTGTCTCTTTTAATTAAAGTATGGAGGTTAAAGAAACTTAAATTTATTTCAATTAGCAATAGGCATTTGTAGTGTAAGTAAGATCTAGGTATTTCCTTTAAATGACCCAAAATAAGATTTTAAAGCTTTGAGGCTTCAGTCTGAGAACAACAACAACAACATCTATGGCCAGCTGAAGCTATAGCAAGTTCTCAGGAGTACACTCATAGTTTTAATCCAATGTCAGCAATAGAAATCCAGAACAGAATGTTTAGTGGCTTTATTTTATTTATTTTTTGGTCATTTATACTAATTATTAATCATTATACATTAAGGCGAGTTCAAAGCACAACTGAGTTACTTTCTAAAATGTGCAAGACATTTGTTTAAAAGAAAAATAAAAACTATTTTATACTCCCCCACACTCTAAATCATTCCAAATTAAACAAAAGACTACATGTAAATGATTTTACATGTCTTATGTCCACCTGCTTCTTGCATCCCACTTTTGGTTTTACTCTTAACTTACATTGTGGCATGGTGAAATGTTGGGATTTGTCCTTCTGGATTTTTCTTTTTTTGTTCTAGTGTCTGTTGTAATTGATATAGTTAGCATACTGCTAACTTGACTTTATCTTTTAATAGACTACTGGTATTGTGCAGTAAAATGCAGTTAAATGCAAAACTACTAATCAGGGCTCCAACCAGAAGCCTTATTAATTATAAATCTGACACATATTAATTTAAGTTAAATATCATCAATCACTGGTTGTTGGTTCTGAATAAATTGTTTTTAACAATACTTAATATTTAGTGCATTTTTTTTCAAATTTATTTTCATTCATGATGTTTTGTTTATTAGAAAAATAAAAACAAATCTTAATCCTTTTTTTTTTTTTCTCTCATTAGCCTGCTTATATTATGGGGTATCAAAATAGAACTGTCTAGACATTGCTGGTGTATCACTGCCAACAAAGTTTGACAGTTTAATTGACCCTCAAGACTAATAATTTCACAGAATCGCTTGATCATGTGATCCCAAGTATTAGTGACTTGAACTGGAAATGGAGCGTATACAATCTAATGAAGCGCTTCCATTATGTAACCCTAAAAGGTCAAAATCGGTGTACATTATACGCTTAAGCATTCCACTGTGTGAGACCAGCAGCGCACTTCTGCCAACAC
>JBAGKP010000016.1:5115259-5139649 GCA_037177255.1 Melanotaenia maccullochi | reverse complement strand
TTGCTTACCTAATTTAACATTGTGGCATCACAGGTCATATATATATATATATATATATATATATATATATATATATATATATATATATAGATAGATAGATAGATAGATTAGGGCTGTCAAGTGATTAAATTATTTAATCAGATGAATCACAGTTTACAAATCAATCATGATTAATCGTGATTAATCACCATTCACAACTATGCCTGAAATGTGTCCCTTGTACTGTATTGTGTCAACAGAAAGAGCAAGACAATGGGGGTTTTCTTTACTTTTTTTAAATGACATATTTACTTTATTTGCATTAATCAATTAATCAATCAATCTAGACATTAAAAATATATATCTCAATTGTACCCCCTTTTTTCTGATTAGTGCCCTGCCTGGCCCCACATAAAACTTTTCTAGACCGGCCCCTGAATATCTGATATATAAATCCTTTCTACCACCTGTCACCTACTTTGTTAGGGAAGGGTTCTGCTCTGATTTGTACAATTTCTCTCACTCTCTCATTAAATCTCTGTAGCGATTTAGTATCATTAAACATTAAAGATGTTTAATAAAATTATTCATTTCGATAATTTAATAAAATTATGAATTATTTGTCAAAACATTTTATACCTCGGGAGCACCACCACACATATAGTTTTATACTAATCTAATGGCTGTGTGGACACCATTAGAGTACTAAATGAATTAATTTAATAAAATTAATTAATTCAAGCTAGTCAAATCAGTCTCAGGATATTTTTTTTTCTTTTATGCTTTAATCTTATGAAATTTTCTTTTCTGATGTGATCAATATGAAATGGGTTTCATTATGATCAAAAGAGGGGAATTGTTGTGGAAATTTCATATTATTCCCTTTACTATATTGTGTCTACTGATCCCTCTCAGGGTAAACAGCTTGTTTACGTTCTTGGTAATTAAGTTTAATACTGAGTAGCCTGTTGCTATCGTAAAAGTGGATGCATTCTTTAGAACAGTTTGCTCTGACCTGGGTGACTTATCTGATCACTTTTCACTTCAGAACCAGACTCCTCATCCTTGACAGGGTAACTTTTTTTTGCCTCAACAGCTCTATGGATTGTCACAGATTTTAGGGCCAGATGAGGAGACAAAGTTGTCAGTGACAACTTGACACCTCTAGTTTAATGAATAGGCTTGCAAAGTAGAGATCAAGATACCAACTATCAGAAAACTTTCCTTATTTCTCTGTTTCGTGGCTCTTCTTTCTTCCGACCCCCATGTGAGCTGGAAATTGATCTTGGCAAGACATCTTGAAAAATGGTTCAATTCCTCAAATGTTCATGGAAATGAGAGAAGGCTTGCTGGTGGAGCTGTTAGAGAGCATGCAAAAGGAAATCGTTTCAGAAACTGTAACAGACGCATAGTTCAGTATGGCTTTGATGAACCAACAGCCTAAATCAGCTTTGATGCATTGACAATGTTTAAGTTGCTCATGCACCTCTTATTTTTTTTTTTTTTTTTTTGGGGGGGGGGATTACCTTTTGCAGGCTGTGTGAGGTTACCACTTTAAAAGATAGAAGAGTGGAATGGGAGACCGTATAAGAGGGTCCATCTCTGAAGGCATTTGTACAACCCATCAAAACCCTGTTTAAAAATCTGCTAACCATTTCTAATGATATATGTAATAATATGACTACAGCATGCACAGCTCAAGCGCCTCTATAAATGGTTATGGAACAGTAAGGTGTGAGGAGACACTATACCAAAAATGGCACAATTGACCTTTTACACAGGTCCAGGTCAGCACCTTGGGCAAATCAATGAATAGGGAAGAAAAAGGCAAATCTTTCTTTAAATCAAGATGTTCTTGCACAAATGCAGTAAAAACACTGCTTATGCTTACATCCAGCAGCAAGTTTTAATGAAAACATGGACAGATCATGCAGCTGTGTTAGACGTTGCCAGCAAAGTGAGCCTTTTTTATTTTGTTGAATGTCTTTTTTTTTTCTTTTTTTCTGACCTCAAGTTTCCTCTTTATCTTTTTCCACTTACTATGAGAAAGTTCACAATGCCAAGTGAGATGGTTTGGAGAGAAACCACAATTTTGAGAAATGAACGGAGTTAATGCATTCATAGATTCATATACTGTTAGAAGAAATTCCACAGGGACGATGTAGTTCAGCATTCACTATCTGACTTATCAGCTGCATACAAGCAGAAATAATCTCTTGAGATGAGTGGAAATTTTTATTTCCTTCCACTTTCACCATACCTTTGAAAATTTTATCAAGCAGATCTCAAGTCAACCATAAGTCTTAGAGAGGCAGCCAAACAGAAGCTACAGTATCAAGCTACAAAGTTGGACCTACTTGGTTCCTCCAGCACTTCTGCCTTTCAGAGGTGAAATTTACAAAACAGATGGCAGAAAAAGTAAAATTCAAGATGCAAAATAAAAGTAAAATATAAACAGTAACATTAAACTTTTACTGCTTGTAAAGCTCTGAGCCTTGTATAACCTGTGTTTATTATCATATTTTCATATAGAATTATGTTGGCTGCACTGATGCAACCAAAAAACTATATAACTCTGGCAGTATGAGGATGAATGGGCCCGAATGATGTACAGCCTAAGCTAGTGTTAACTCAAGTAAAATAAAAACTGTGGCAATGCAGCATTTTCCATGTTTTTGAGATAAAACTGAACCATTTCATCCTCTTTGAGTGACAAAATCATGTTGCTGTGTGATTACTTGCTGCTGGTGTCCAGGTTCTGATATGCAGCCCTGGTCGTTTCTGAATCTGTATCCTATATGGAAAATGAGGAAAGAAAAGAAAAGAAAAGAGAAAGACATGTCAAAATGATTTGTGTCTGTTTGAGAGCCTCTGGGGAGACGAGCTGCTCTGTTGTAAAGCTAGTAAGACACCTCCCAGGTAGAAAGATCTGTCTCCAGAGAGTACTCATGTAAAAAGCCCTGTCAGTATAAGAGCAAGAATGCCAGTCGCAGTCTATTTTTTGGGTTAATATACTGTATAAAGACAATGGCTGCACACGAAACAAAAGAAAATGCTGACAGAGGTGAAGTATTGAAATGTGTTTGTTCTGTGCATTTATGAGCGAATGCAACTATCCGTTATGTTCTTTTCTTTTCATGAGTTATGGGACGAGCTAATCTTTGAGCTCAGTCAATGTATTTAGGATAAAAACTGAAGCATACAATTATATACGTTATGTTTCCTCTTGGGTTTGAACACTCTTGATGCAAATCAGCACTAATGAAACACAGCTGGCTATCTGCACATGATAATGATAAAAGCCCAACTCACTCTTTTTACATAAATTTTAAATAGATTTAAACTATATGATCAAAGCTTTTATCAAACATATTGCTTAAATTTAAATGTATTGTTGAGATTTGACTTCTGGAAACATTTTCCCCCAGTCTTTTATCTTGTAAAGCTTGTTTCTGATTTTATATATAGTGTAAATGTTATGCTACAAGCAAGACTGGGCAATGAGGCAGCTTTAGCTTCACATGCGAAGCAAAGATTATTTCTTAATATCAGCTACTAAGGAATTCTCAATCAGATTACATGGTTGTTGCATGGTTTTTACATGTGATTTAATATTCAATTTTTATTTCAGTCTTTCTATTGAGATCACTTGTCTGGTGTCCCATTTGCACCAGACATAAATCATTCAGGGCTATTTAAGTATTCTGTAATAACACAGCTCCAAGACAGATAAAAAAAAAAAAAAAAAAAAAACTGTCACAAGAAAAGATAAGAGGTCTGGGACAGGCCTCTCTTCTTTTCTTTGTTTTTAAATATGTTTCCATGTACACGAAGATGAAAGTTACCCGATAGAGGAATATAGTTTTACTTTATTTTGTTAAACTGTTACAAAAAAAGAGTATGTTAGAAAAAGAACTCTGTGTCAGAGTTCCTGAGAGTGTGGTGGTAGACTCAAACAACTGCTTTTTTTTTTTGTTTGTTCGTTTCCAACTTTTGTTCCGGTCCGTTTGTCTGCATGTTCTAAAACTATGTGCAGGTACAGAAGTGAAATCCTGTCCTTATTAATACACCTGATGTTTGCACCATATACTGAAGCATATATTGCAAGTCATACCACCATTGCAAATTTCAACAGTATTGCATATCCTGTGTTTTCCCTTACATCATGCAGCCCTACAAACCAATACGTGCATCACTTTAAAGTTGTGCTGGGTGAACAGCTCATGTACATCTGCGTGAGTCTAATTATTGTATCTTGTTTTCCAATAAGGTTTTCAAAAAGCCTTGTTCATTTTTACCTATCTAAGACATCTCTTGCTCTTTGTTGTCTTTTATGTCTAGCGCAACAGTATTGGCTCTTAAGGAGGTGAAAATTCTCCTGATTCTTCTGCAGCATTCATTTTAAATGGGCTGAATAGCAGCATTTTAACTGCAATTGACTGCAGTCTTATTTTCACCGTCAACTTTCCTGATTTTATGGGCAGTTAAATTTCCACAAATAAAAGTTCTTGGTTAACGTTACATATAACTGTTAAAAGAATCAATGCCAGATGATCCAGTTGCACCTTTCGCATCAATAAAATGTATCTTTGATAGACTTCCTTGTATCCCTGAAGCATGCATATAAAGTAAAATAACTCGTTATATTTAATCAAAATTGCCTCATTTCATATGTTACCAACTCTGTCTGTGAATGTGGTGAAAATAGTACTCTTACCCAGGTCAATGACCAGTTGCTGTAACATGCACATTTAACTTTTTACTTGGATTCTTATTTCCAGATAAGTGACTAAATGATATACCACAAGAAACTACATTTTCTATGCTGTATCCCACAACCAGTTACAGACTAGTGTGTTGTAAGATGATGTTGTCTTTCAGTAACTCAGTTAGCTATCCAGTCCTGATCATTTTTGTTACATGAATTTGATCCTCAATATTAAATGTTATTAAGGATAACTAAATTTGTAAATGTTATTCTCTCTCTCTTTCTTTTTTAAAGGATCAAAAGATCAACAGAATGCAGCGATGTTCTGCTTCCATGCACCGCAGGAAGAGAAAGGAAAATTAGAGACAAAGAAACCAAAGATTTTGATGTGTTTTCAAGAGCAAAATATTTTTGAGTCTCTTTGAAAAAACAGAAACCTTTGCTCAAAGGAAAAATATCTTTTTGTTCATCCAGTCTTTATTCACACTTTTACTTCCACAGCAATATGCACTAAAGGGTGTAGATGAAGAGAATGTTAAATGGATTATCATGGCAAACAGGAAGCCATGGTCCTACTTTCTGGAGTGCATGTCTGTTATTGCACATTGCTGCCATTTGGGGGTAGTAACAGAAATATGTGAAAAAATCAAAGTGTTGAGCTAGTAATGGTGAAATTGGTTCTTTTAACTGACTCTAGTTTAAATAAGTCAAAGGGAAATATGTGTGTGTGTGTTTGTGCGCACACGCAAATATAATAAAACCCTTTTTCTTATAAATAAGAGTGCAAAACAAAAAGAAAATCACAATTGTTATAGCCCTCATTATCCCAATTATTATTACTATTATTATTACTATTATTAGTATTATTGTAGTTTTATTGTTTCACCTAATTGGAAAATAAGAGAAATGCTTTTCTAAGCCTAATAACTAAATGTAACGGTGGAACTAAATTTTGACTCTATTGAATGTCACCCTCTCATTGCATTATTATTTCAAGTGGAGACAGTGGGAGAACTGACTAAATACATTTTTCTTTTGTCCGCTGTTTACCTTTGTAGGAAAAACACAACATGTAGAGTGGATTTCTTTCCACAGCATCACTCACACTATCAAAGCAGAGCAGCAGACGTCCAGCTCATGTGAGGAAGCATCTCTAAAAGTGTTATAAGAGTTCCAGTGGCTGCTGGTGAGAGCTGGGCATGAGTGAACTATTCATTCTTGTTGTGAGTTGAGCCGGGCTACGTACTATGAGCTACTGAGTGATTTGTTCTTCTTGTGAGTGGGGCTTGGGGCATTGAAAGCTTTGTGCTTTCCGTTCATTCACAGCTCATAGCAACAAAACAAATAGTTATGGTTCACCTCGGAAACCGGAAATTGAATTGAAAGTCTTAAGCTGAAAATAGCTAATTCAAAGATTTCATTGTATTATATTGAAGAATGTTTGAGCTGATAAGTTTAAGTCTAAATGTGCTCTCATCTTCCACTCTGCTGTAGCAGGGTGGGATTTTATTATACCAACGGTTTGGTGAAATTTAAATCCCATACTTTGACTCTTTTTTCATTTGTTTGTTTATTTGTTTTTTTTTTTTTTTTTTTTTTTTGGAATAGTTTTACAGGCTTTAATAGAGAGTGCATGACATGGAAATGACTGATTTTAGTAATAGGAGAGTTATTAGTTTCTTGCATTAGAGATGCACTGCTGAACTTTGGCTGATATTTCTCAGTGAAGCGACCCCTAATAACAACTAATTTGGCATTCATCTTGCATCCAACCACTCCTGAGCTCTCTCCAGTTAGTAAAACTCATTCCAGTGTTGACTTTTGTCACTTTCTCTATTTCTTTTCCTTTCTTCCTCCCATAATGTCATTTCCTCCCATAGTGCCCATAGACTCACCCTAGTTCTGCTACTGTACACTCACACACCTCAAAACAGACTGCATGGCCAGGCCTTGGACCCTGTGGCAGGGTAACATTAGGTCCTGCCATAACTTGGCGTGGGTAGGGGTTGGCTTGCACCAAGCTCATCAAGATGATGCAGGGATGCAATTCATAATTGTTTCCTATTTGCTGATTGTAGTGAGAACTATCAATACATCCATAAATCTTGCCCATTTTGTTCTTACTCCTAGCCCATGTTATAATAATTTTTCATCAAATTCAGAAAGAGCCTTGCTATTAAAAACAAAGAACAGATATCTGACCATTTACTAACTATTAAAACGCTTAGTTTCACACTGAATACCTATTTTTGATAGGAATTGTGATGTCAGTTTTAAATGTAATTGTTTTTAAGCATAAAAAATGAAATTATGCACAGATTGCAAAGATTAGAACATAAAGTATTAACTGTCCTTGGTTACTCAAGATTCAAAGGAATGTCAAGGACCAAACATAAAGATTCTGAAACTTTCCAGGAGTTAAGGTTATAGCACTGGGATTTATTAACATTATTCAACAGAAATATCTAAAGTTAGACTCCAGAGGTAATGACACAAAGGCTTACGGGTGGAAATTACCTGACATCAAAATTCTTATAAAACAGGCTTCTCAGCTTGCACTCTTTTCAGGAGCGTTAACAAGGCTTCTGCTTTTACATTTATGGTTACTGAGCTGTATGCTATGTGTAACAAGCACATGCACATGGCATGATGGATTGTACTCCTCACAGAATAGGCTCGTGGCAGCACCAACAATATGATGGAATTGTATGTAGGGAATTTCATTTACCAAGTAAGCCACCGTAATTACTAACCATTTCTCAGTCGCAAAGCAAAAGGTCAGATCATCACTGGATTCCTGCAGGAAATGGGTGCAGCTGCACCCTTTAATTTAGATTTCATTTTGAAGGATTAGCTACTTCTTTACAAAATCTATGCACTTTATGATAGAAGGTTTTGCTTCAAATGTCTTGTTATATGAGTCATCTAAGTGATGTTCAGAAAAAGGATGTCTCAAAAAAGGGTACAGGTAGAGGACTTGCTTCTGATGCAGAGGGTGACCTTTTCTTATTATGTAAATACATGATGTCCATCTTAAGTTTTATAATCAATTCTTGACTGAAAATACATAATTTCTGAAGAAGAAAATCATTTTTATTACTAAATTATGTATTTATATTTTCCTTCATGAGCCGCCATCTTACCACAGTGGAGGAGTTTGTGCATTCTGACAATCCTAGGAGCCATGTTGTCAGATGCTTTATGCCCCTAGGATCACCAATGGCAAACAGGTCTCGAGGTGAGGGACCAGGCAAAATGCGGCTCAATGGATGTTGTTACTGAATGGGGCCTCTGGGGCTGAGGTCGCTGAGATGATTAAAAAGCTCCTCGGTGGCAGGGCCCTTGGGGTCAGTGAGGTCCACCCAGAGTTTTTTTAAGGCTCTGGATGCTGTAGGATTGTCTTGGTTGACACACCTCTGCAGCATCACGTGGGCATCAAGGACAGTTCCCCTGGACTGGCAGACTGTGGTGGTGGTTCCCCTCTTCAAAAAGGGGTACCAGAGGATGTGCTCCAATTACAAGAGGATCACACTCCTCAGCTTCCCTGGTAAAGTGTATTCAGGGGTCCTGGAGAGGATGGTCCATGGGGTAGTTGAAGTTTAGATTGAGGAGGAGCAGTATGGTTTGTCATGGCTGTATTAAGTTCTGAGATAATGACGATAGTAATTAATATTTTTCTAGGCACAGATTGGAGTACTGGCATGTTCACAAGAAAGATGTAGAAAAACGTGAATATTTAGCTGTGCAAAGCAAAGTTTTACTAATTAAATTAGATTCATGAAAGAATATTATTTATTAATTACATAAGGAATGTCTTATTTAACAGATGGCAAACTGACGTCCTTTTTGTTATTCAGGCACATAGAAGTAAGTTCACAAAATATAATCATGAACATTAAAACAAAACTAATAGTTATGCAGCTGTACAAGCTTATAATTTGCATTGTTCTGGTCTCTCCAAAATGGTTTTAAGTGGAATAAATAAACCACTGGTAACAGAGCAAATTTTCTTTCTGCACCATAATGATACTAAGAGAAGCAGAAATTATTTAGAAAAAACATAAATTAATTAATTAATTAATCTATTGTTTATAATATTGATAGTAATATCCATCAACAGGAACTGGACCTATAGAACCCTCAATATGATAAATTATTTAACTTAAACATTAGCAATCCACAAACTAGATTTAAGGTTGTTAATGCTTGCCACAGCAGAAAGAAAACTTTTAATCACAGTGTCAAATAAGTCCTAAGTATTAGAGTAAGTACAGGGTTTGGTGCCAAAGAAATCTCACTAACAACACGGTTATTCATCAATTCACAGAATACAATCCTGTTTTACAAACATAAACAAAATTCTCTGCTTCTAATAAATCACGCATACTGTTACTGACCATAAGTGTTTTGAACTGTTATTTTGCCCTCCTGATAGACCAGTTCTGAAAATAGGATACAAGTGTGGGCAAATGCTGCATTTCACAAAAAATACTTAAATTAATACAGATGCAATACATAACACTGTTATTCCGACAGGTTTTAAAGATTACATTACTTGAAAAAGATCATTTTCCTTTGTGCTTGACCCTTTAAATGTATAGGGGAGGACAATTTTGAGGCCTTAAGTTATGCCTTCCAGCATGATGTAGAAAATGATCAGCCATGAAAACAACACATCAATATTTAACAACTTTGCAAATATGCCTTTACAATGCAAATGTTCCTATTCAAGAAGTCAAATTATCTTATATGATATGTCACACAGAGAAATTAAACATTCTCTAATGGCATGCACATTGCAAATGTTTGCAATTGCAGGCCATACAGTTGTCATTAACAACTAAACTGTTGCTATGCTTATTGCTTACATACTATGCTTACTTATGCATACTTCTTTTGTCTGTAATGGAAAATTATAGCTGTGACTCACTAAGAGTGAATTACTTCAGAAACATTCAGAAAAGTAAGTGTATATATGTAATAAATTAAGTCAGATTTCTTTTGACACAAGGCTCTTGGCATTTTGGAGTAATGCAAATATTGCTTTAAAACTGGCATATTGTTTTGGATGAAGATTACCATTTGATGTCCCATACTCTCTCATCTCTTGGATTGGACTCTGAAACAGGGTAAATCTGGATTCACAACCCACAACCTTCTTTCATAGCTCCAGAGTGATGCACACAGAAGGGTAAGAGGACGATGAAACAATGCACCAATCATGCACATCTACTGCACATCTACTGCAAAAGCTTATGGGGGCAGCACTATTAGGGGAGCTCCCCTAAAGACATTCAGCTGAAACATTAAGGGGAATCTGAAAAAATAGTATGCCCTCAGTTTACATTTATTTTTTCCTTAAGGCTCCCGATGCTTCTTAAAAAAAAAAAAATAGCATTAATTTGTTGGGTTGTGTGTTTATAAAGATGCAAGTGATGCCTGTTTCCTTCAGCACCATGGACAGCAGCATTGTTCATTTGTTGTGTGCTGTAAGCATCCATACAACGACCACTTGATATGCTTATTTTTGATGTTGTTAAGAGAACTCTGTCACTGTTTTTGAATAAATGAGCTACAAACAGTAGTAGCAGAAGTTTTCATTGGTGTTTAAGGGAGAATAGACTGCAAAATGTTTGAAGTAAGTTTAAAAAGTGAAGAGGTGATAGGAGACTCCTGGTTCATAGTCATGTGATATTTTTCTGCCAAATGCAGGTATCTTAAATAAATTTCAGCCAAATATTCCAGAGCACATGTGGACATTTTGTTTATATTTAGTTGATGCACTGCTAGGAAAGAGCTCTTAAAGCTTGAATTTTTAGGTCAGTGCCAGAGAAAGTCATTGCCTAGAAGAGTGAGGAGCCTAGTGTGATGCAAAAGGTATGTATGCTGTGGAAAATGCTGTTCCTAAATAAAATTCTATTTAGGGATCCTTTATGTTGCTATGAGTATTACATCTCTGCATACACATGATGCATATCTAGTATATCCAGGATGGAGTAGAAAGCAGCAGTCATATTAGCAGAATGGAGAATTAGCAGCATGCTACAAAACTGAGGATTTGTTTATACTAAATCCACCCATAGTGTCATTGCCCAGTTAAAACTATTTTAATTCAAATTATTTTAAACATAGCTAGCAAGATCATGACTCTGCTTGCTATGATGCTGGACAGGACAAGGTAAAAACATAAATAAATAAACATAGCTATATTTACTTACATTCTCCACAGCGCTTCTGAACAGAGATGGATAAAATTTTCATTTTGTTCATTATTTATGGATCACAGACATGACTGTTTAAGAGAAAGTGATGAGTTTCGGCATCTGTCTGCAATGACGGATCTTTGAACCAGCTAATCAGCCAAAAATATAAACCTGTGAAGTCTGTGAAAAATCCATCTAAGAAAGAAGTTGTGCTGTAAGCTTCATCGCTTCCAGATGTTGTATCTCAAGTCATGAGATGCTGTGTTGTTAAAAGCTGATGGATGTGATAATTAGCCCAACATCTTCAAACTGTACTTTTGGTTGATGCATCACTGTGTTATTCCAGCGAATGGCCGATATCTTCCAAGAATAAGGCCAAAATATCGCCTGAGATATGTCAGATAATAAATTAGCAACATCCTTCATCATTAAAATCTGTGGATGTGAAAACAGTCAGCAAGTTGCTCATCAACAGATTTTGTCATTCTTTGCTGCACATAAGTGTTTCCAAGTTCCTGTAGGTTTTAAACATCATCTGTCACACACCAAGCACACAGTCTTCAAAACTGCCTTGAAACCATGGTAACTTTATTGAAAGATTATTAATTTGAAAAGTAAAAGGCTACTTCACTGATCAGTGCTATTTTCGTATTGAAGGCTTTTATTACTTGTGTATAGATTTATAGAAAACTCATGTCTCCCTTTTTTGTTTATTTATTGAGATTGGATACCCTGAAATTACACATAGAAGATTTTAAGACTGTTTTGAAACCATTTAAAAACTGTGGAGAGGTAGTTTCTGCTGCCAGGCTGCAATGCTTGTTGTAAAGCCAGGCAACATTATGTGTCATACATATCTTGTAAACAAATATGTTGAGAAAATTATGGATAAACAACTAAATAAATAAATGCACATTCATTTCCACAACACTGTAAAAAGAAATGGGTTGAGCAAACTTTTTCCTTTATCATTAACTGGTTACAAATGATTTAATTAAGTTTATCTTAGTCACTTAGTTTGTTCAACTAAGTCAGGCCTAGTAAATCATTTAGCTTCTTTCAAACAAAGAATCTTAATCACTCTGAATTTCATGGTTCAAAGTTTCAAGTTGTCCCAAATTAAGTATTAGATTTATCCAAAAGTAATTTGATATTTACATTATACTTGATAATATGGGATAAAAAAAAGTTTTTGAATTGTAAACATTTACAAATTTTAATTTCTAAGAAGCAAGTAGTTTTAATGTAGTAAGAAATATTATAAAATTTTCTTGACCTCAAGTTAATTGAATAAAAAAAAATATTTTTATTACTAGACAAAAGAATTCATGTAAAAGAAAAGAAAAGAAAAAAGAAAATATAAAATAAATAAATGCTTTAGCTCAACTACAGCATATACATTCTTTTTACTGTAACACAAAGAAATGGTCTATTCAGAGGCGGGTACTCTATAACAACAGTATAGCTTAGAATGGAAGTTAAATGGTTTGTTATTGGGTAAATATATAGTATACGATAAAAAAAAAAATCTTTGTTGTTTTAAAAAACAACAAAATATCTGTAAATAAATACACAGGTATTTTATACGTAACGAAAGGTTCCAGTTTATTATTATATCGTCCTAACCCTTACTGAAATGGTTCAGATTGATGCTGTGGCATACAATGGTTTATTTAATATTTGTTTGTTTGTTTTAAATTATTTCCATCATCATTTTTCCTGTTTAAACCCACCACATCTGCCTTTGGTTACAGATTTGAAATATTATGTTCTCATGCTTTCATAACCATTCAGACAATCATTTAATCCCCCCTAGATGCAACTTGTTATTTCTGAGCTGTTGTCATCAAGTATTAGTGTGAAGGAATGTATTCTTAATTATTTTATAATCACACCCTCCAGGCAAAGGCAGAATCATTGCATATTATCTCTCCATCTGTGTTTCATAGTTGCTATTATGCAAAGATTTCCATGTTAGATTTCTAATGGAGGTTAAGGCAGTATATACATTTTTAAAGATATTTTTGTGACTTGTGTAAGATCATTACAGTGGAGACAGAATAGAGTGGAAAGAAATTGAAATAGGGGAAAAGAGAAGAGGAGGGTGACATGCAGGAAAGGTCCTGGACTATCTAAAAATGAAATGGGAACTCACTTGAAAGCATATGCATCCATGTAATATGCACCGCTTCCACTCAGCTGCTGCATAGCTCTGACATAGTATATGTCTATTCAGGCTTACAGAGAAGGAAGAAATGGTGCTCCATCAGTGATAGCCTCAATTCCTCTGCCATGGCTTGTGTGTGTGTCATCCTGTTGTTGCATTTTAATGTGCTCTGCTCAGGTGTTTAGGACCTGCAGCGTGCAGGCTTTGTGTCTCCTGACATTGCATGTGTTTTGGAGACATGATTGCACTTTTAAACTATTTTGTTACATTGACTGAGCAAATTAATCAATATTAAATCCTCTTTTTTTTTTCTAACCATTGCACTATTCTCATTAAGAAGCTACAATTCACATCTAATTATATAAGACAGGATAGTAAAACATAAATCAGTGACTGTTTAAACAGATTATAACCAAGCATGTGACGCAGTTTTGTTTCACTTTGGATAAATGTCCAGCATGACTGCAGGTGGTATTGTGCATGGGGAAATTATAATGTTTTTGTGCTGGTTTATAAAGCTGGCTATGTCTGAAGTGAAGAAAAAAAACAGTGTGTACATATATATATATATATATATATACAGTCAATATTGTGTCAGTTTCCCCTTTATGTGTTTGTAATTAATCAGTGCTTTTGTATAACTGGGGGAAAAGCTGACAGTAGAGTTGGTTGAGGAAAACAGTGGTTGTCCTTGTAGGTTATCATTTTGAAGATTTTTTACCCCGATAGGGTTTTAGATCATTACTACAGTATTGAAGTTGATTTCATTGATGTATTAAGGTTTTTATGAGGTTGACTTGTGCACACTGTAGTCACACTTTGATTTATTTATAGTGCAGATCAAGGACACAATTTCTGGCACATATGGAAGAAAGAAAGAAAAGCAGTATAAATAATTTAAGGCCGAAGTATAAACTTTTCATTAATGTCATACCACACGTAATGAAAATAAGTTTTAATCGATAAATAGTTCGAAAAAAACAACACTCTAATAGAGTGTAAAATTTACATGTACTGGTCATGTCAGTGCCTTATAATTTATTTTTGCCTCATGTCTATGACAAAAATGATTTCATATAGCGCATCTTACTTACTCACAGGTTTAAACATTATTTTAATCAATTCTTGCATAAAGATGAAGGCATGTAGGTTTTAATGAGAAAGTTAATCAGGGTAGGTGGAACAAGATGCAAAAACAAAACAACAAAAGCCAAATGAATTGAACCAATGAAGAAAAGTGTCTTTTAATGAATTGATAAAATTCCCATTCCCATCAGAATAATAACCCAAACATGAAATTCTGTGTTGTGCAGTTTAGTGCTCCATGCAGAACAAACCTGAAAACGACAGATGGGTTGGTTGAATTTTCCTTTTTATTGAATTTAAACTAAACAGAATCCGAAAATGATAACAAAAACATCCCAACTCTACTCACCTCAGCTTCTCCAATAGTCAAAGCCCGTGTAATCTTCTTTGCTTTTACAGACTTAACTGTTGGACTCCTATATCTTTGTAGGGGCTGCCCACAAAAAGCTAGAGGAACTTTATGGCTCCAGAACAAATAGTGAACTCAACCTGTGACACCCATGAAAGATGATAGTTACAGCAGCATATTTCTTACAGACGTTATAAGGGTGATGATGAATTACAGGGACAGCGGACAGGGAGCATTTTCAAGGCACAGATGCCTGGACCTGATCACCTTCAGGGCTAGTAGAGACACGTGGGAGGATATTCTTCTCTATGCTCAAGATAGAGAGACACTCACCTCTCAATAACCTCTGGTGTCAAGGCCCCTGCAAAGAGGTGGGGGCTTGTCCTCAGGGAAGAAGTTTATGATTTTGATAAAATACCTCTCAATGACTACTGTCTTCCAGTATGGCTGCTATTATTGTCTTGAGTATGAATAGTGATAGTTTGAGATTAGCCAAAACAGAACGACTTTTAATAGAAGTTTTCCAATCAGAAGGATCATGTTCTTGTTTTACATTATACTATTTTTGGGAAGCTTTAAATAAGTGGTGACCTCATGTCTTCTAAAGGCCACTTGTGAGATGGCATGGCCAAAATATGGCTGTATCAACTCTTTATCTGAACATTAAGGTTTTATGGGTACTTGCTAAATTTAAAGAGTTCTTTTAACAGTTTCATTAAAAAGCCATTAAAGCAGATATCGAAAGCAAAACATTGGTGTTGAGGTTAATTTCCATGGGGATTTAAAGACAATCTCCCCCTCACACCAGAACTCATTCATTCATTCACGCACCATGTAATACCAGTTGGTAAAGGTCGATGGAGAAAAGGCCTGGGGACCCCGGCAAGCCAGAGAGAAAAAGATTAAGATCCAGGTTATTGATAAACCATCACTGATAATACAACCAACCCTCTGGGAGCTTGTGACATGTTTCCACTGACTGAAGTCTCTTTCACCATCGACGGGGGATAGCAGAGTTTAATTATAACAAACAATGTGCTGGTTGTGCAACATGGATTTATCTACACTACTCTTTTGTATGGTAAAGTACTTGCAGTGCTGTGGGAGGGCAGGAGAGGCATCCTTGTGCTAATCAGTGTGTTGATAGCAGTGTTGTATAGTCAATTATCCTTGGTCTTAACCCTGAAAGATAAAATATCTACATGTAGCAAGTTGTGCCTTCTGTTAAAACAAATACCCTATATTATATAAATTTGTGATTTATAATAATAATAATGATAATAATAATAATAATCTGAAATGGACTGTACATTGAGCTTACCTTTTTATTTAATTTTTGATAGATATTTGATGGTAAAGTCTGAGAAAAATATAAGAAAAATATAAGAAACAGAAAAACAAATTATGTCCTGGGAGAAAAATAACACTGAAAATTCTGTACTTCCACAGCATATACCCTGTGGCACTCACGGGACAGTATTGCACTGAAGAAAAAAAAAAAAAAGAAGAATGATTTATTATTAAATTAAATCATTTTCTTCAGCTGGTAACAAGTAACAACATTATCAGTTATTAAGTACTTACCAAGCATCACGCCTATCACTCTTGCAACAAATAGATTAGTGGGGATGGGCGTTTCTCCCTTCCTTCACACCATCCTTCACACCATCCTTCACCCTCACAGACCCAACTTTAACGTTCAGACAGAACAGAAAATTCCAACAGTATTGTCTAAATGTAAACAGTAGCAGTAAAACACATACGTACCCTGAATTCACAGGGGAGTGACCACAAATTCCTGCTGAATATGAATTTCCCATGAGTCTTTGCAGTCTTTTCACATTTGATGCTGTTGATCCGTGAATCTGGAGAAGAGTTTACCATTATATCTTGTAGCAGCAGGTGATGTGGAAAAATAGTTTTAACCAAAAAATCTCCAGACACCAACTTTGTGGATAAGCAAAAAATATATATTACAAAAAGTCTGGCATCAAAAACTGATTCTGCAGAAATCTGGAGGTCTCTTGGCCAATATGAAACCACATATGTCAGGGCTTTATAAATGCTTTCACAGACAAAAAACATTCCCGCGTTTCCAAGTGAACCAATCCTGAGAGCAGTAGAGGATACATATAATGTTACACCCTTTTGTGTTTGTGTGGTTCTTTGAATTTCATGTGTGCAACTCAACAGTCCAGTGAGCTTTGAGACACAGACCCTTATATGTAGAAAAATCTAAATGTGCCTTAGCTAATACTATGCTTAGATACTACAATGCAAAAACTATGTCAAACTTAGTTATTGAACTTTGACAGTAGAAAACTAATCTTAGATTAAAAACTCATGAACACAAGACTCCGGATAAGTTGAGGTTCTAAAACAGCTTGGAGCCTATCTAAGCAAGAGGCAGGGCTCTCCTTTGGTAGGTCGCCAGCCTATCTGCTGCAGTATTTAGCTTTTTACTTTAGGTTTTCCCTGGCGGTTAGATTTAAAATAAAATTAATGTGGTAGAAAATCATAGCTCCCCACAAAGAAAATGTCTGCTATGTCTCCAAATGACTTTCCCCTGACTCACTGAAAAATACAGAGGGGAGTTTTGTTTGATGCCAATTATGTATTTAATCATTAGTTGATTAGCATGACAGTCAGGGAGGCTCTAACATAAAAGTTAATGTAGTATTAGTTGTCGGATAATTCAGATTTTCATAATTTTTTACAGCTTTTGGTGCACTCATTTATTTTTTGAGTACCTGCTCATGCATTTTAAGAAGTTAGCTTCTCATTTGGCATGTGCTGTAGTTTTAACATTTTTTTATTATCGCTTCCCAAGGTTGAGGGTGCTTTTACCAAACCTTTTGAAGAAAAAAAAAAAAAAGCTTTTTGACTGATACAGTGATTTTTATTATCAAGTCAGTTTTATTCAAGTAGGTCCAACCACAAATTATTTATTTATTTATTATTATTATATATTATTTTTCAGTTGAGGAGTAAAATTAGGACTTTTGAACAAGAAACCTCAGGAGGGGAAACGAAGAGTCAGATGTGGAAAAAAAAAAAAAAAAAAATCAACTTAACTAGTAGGATTTCAGCCACATAACCCCATCTCTGCCAAGGACCTGCATGAAGAGAGATGACATTTGCACACAAGGGCAAAGCCTAGAAAAATAACTCACAGGGAGTATAGGGAAGACAAAGGAACACAGATGCTGGAAGTCCACACTATGAACTACATACTCAGTATATTTATGATCATTCAGTATGCTTTTCGGTGAATAAATAGAAGCATGCATCTTTTCTGATACACCGGATACAGTATATTATTAAATCTTGGAAGCTTTGCTGCAGCTCACTGGATATTTTCTCTTTTTCAGACCATTCTCTGTAAACCCTAGCGATGGTTGTGTGTGAAATCCCAGTAGATCAGCAGTTTTTCAAGTGCTCAAACCAACAACCACGGCATGTTTAAACTCACTTTTAACCCCTTTTTTATGTATTCTAATGTCAATTCAAACATCTGCAAATTGTCCTGACCATGTACACTGAATGTATGGAGTTGCTGCTATGGATTGGCTGATTAGATATTTGTGTAACAAACTAATGAAGTGGCCAGTAAGTGTACTTACAGTTTTGCCAGGTACAGTTTGGTAATGAGCTTTGGATCTGCATTCATATGAGAATAGTTTGAGTAGTTTAGTGTCAATACTTGCACTTTGCAGTTTTCTTTTGAATAGTTCCCACCTTTCAGAATGTCTCTACCAGGATCAAGATCTAGTTTCCATGCTTTGGAATGAGCTGCAACTAGTGTTTGTACTGTAAGGAAATAGTTAAGGTTTGCTCATGGAAAGATCTTTGTGTTTTAAATCTGGACATGGCATGTTTATTCATTAAATTTATTTGTTTTGGAGACAGCTTTACAAATTAGGTTGATCATCATTAATGCAATAAAAGAGCAGGAAAGGAAATTAGTCATTTTGTATAAATCATTGGAGACAGATATAGCTGAATAATTTTTTTTACAGTTTCTTGTGACTGAACTTGGTGTTGCCTCTTTTTCAGGTTCAAAATATTTTTTTTGTATATAAATCTACATCCATTCATTTTATCAAAACCTTTCTTGAAAAAGATATTTGTTGTTTTCTAACTACTTGTTCCTTGTACAGGCGGTTGATGAGATGTGTGCAGTACAGGACTCGTGTACATTTTTCACTCTGATGGAGACATAAAAACATATTTTCAGTTATAAATAGATGAGTGCAACCTTGCACAGACATCCTCCACAAAAACCAAACCAGCAAATTTTGTAATGATGATTATCATGGAGATTTATGCTCTGCAAGTTGCTTTTGTTGTACATCTCATGGTTATGAATGTGTTGGCCCCTGAGAGCCCAAACATGTTTTTTTTAGAACAACTTCAGTACAATCGTGTTAATATGACAACATATAAATCACAATAAAGTTAGGCTTCTGTCTCCAACACAAGCATAAACACACATACTCAACCAACACTAAACAATGACGGTGGAGGTGAGCTTTTCTTCCAAAAGGCTCATAAAAGGAAAGAAATCCTTGGGTCAGCTCTTTGTGTCTTTGGGGGCAATCATAGCAGCAAGAAGCAGATTGCTGCAGACAATTTGATCATCCACTTCTGGGCATGGGCTCTCCATTACCTGACTGAAATAGGCTTCTCCCAGGAGGCCTCAGGCCTCATTGAACAGAGAGGTGGGGACGGTAATTATATCTTGGGCCAACCCCAAATCGCTTCCCATTAGTCTGTTTTCAACACATAGACATAGTATCCTCAATATGCCACTTGCGGCCCCCATCCTGGTCCATGTTGACAAGCTGCTGCTCTTAACTGTGCCCTAATTTATTAGGGTCTTAATTGTGTGTTGGTTTTGGTCCACGCTCACCAACACATCAGTGTCATTTTGTGTGTTAAAATAGAACAACGTTGCCAGAGGGGCTTTTTGTTCCTTCACATTGGTTTTCTATACAAAAAGATTTAATCCTTCAGGAAACCTTCACCCATGTCTCCTCTGTGTCAGTCATTCTGCAATTATTTTACTTACACTGTATATTAAAGAGGGTAAAAAAAGCAAGAAAAGTCAGAATATAATGAATTAAAAAGGATGAAAACCGGCAGGTTGTGAGAGCCAAGTTCCCCTTCGTATCTTTCTTTGCAGAATAAACGCAGACGCCACAAGAAAAAGTCCATCCAGTCCAAAAAGGTGTGCCACAAATGAGGTCAAGCAAGCCTTGCTCTGGGTGTTGTGCATGATCCCAAATTATGTTCCTAACACATTTCACATTTTAACACACTATATGTGAAAACACATCTATGTACACACATGATTTTTGTTGGCCCACTGAAAGAGAGACACCTGTTTTCTCCAGGCAGCTGATTGGAGTTCCAAAGTCAGACTGAAACTCATCAGTTCAGCCAACCAGAAACACTGCTCTCCCAGGGTAACAGCTGTGTGTAGCGGGACCTTCCCACCTTGGCTAGATTGCCTACATTAATTTATTCACCTGGTTTGGTTGTGGCCTGAGCAAAGGAAACTACATGAGGTGGTTGGTCTGAGACTTGACCAAAATGGGCCAGCTTGCATGACTTCATTCATTCATCCATTTAGTCATTCATTCATTCTTCAAAAATTAAAGCAGTTTGTGCCGAGGAAGAAGAATATAAAAACATATCATATCATTCCATATCATTAAACTAATGATATGAAAATTATAGATATTTTTTTTGTCTTCCAACAGGATGTAGCTGCAATATGAAAATGAATGGAAGTGGAATGGTATGGAAAATCTCTGCTGTTGTCAGTTGAGTTATTGACCATTAAATGTATGTTAGAATTTATATATATATATATGTGTGTGTGTGTTAGATTTTGTACAAAGGTGCAGGTGAAACACAGCTGGGTCAGGTCAATGTTGACTGTTAGACAATACTCTTAAATGTGCTGTTAAGAATCCAAGATTAATTTCACAGACTTTTAGTCATAGTCCTAGATTTTTCCATTTATTTTCTGACAAAAAAAGGATATAAAAACGTTAAAATGTCTAATGCATGGGGAATAAAAGATGGCAAAATGTATTGACACTTGAATTAAAACTACCTAAAAATATTCAAGAGACAGGAGATCTAGTTATACCAAATAATGCCAAATGCATTTAGTTGTATTAACAGTTTGGAAGTAAGTCAATCAGACACCTGGATGAAAGAAAGGAGACATATAGGTAGATTTTACAGTTAATTTATAGCAAATCAAGACACTTTGTAAGATGTGTGGAATGATTATCACTGGTTAAAACAGACATCTGCACATTTGTACACCAAGAACTCTTATATCCATGCAAAGCTAAACATGCTAAAACTAATGGGTGTTTTGCAAGCATACCACAGCTGTCATGTTAGGGTCATTAATCACTGAAAACTGAAAATACTCAAATTTGAAGACCTGGTCAGTTTTTAAACCATGTGCAGGGTTAAAAATGATCAATTTACAAACATTATACATATTTTTTTAAAATGAGGGACTGTAAATTCAGTCAACGAACATAGATGTTAAAAAAAAAAACAGCTGTGAGAACAAATTTTAGCGTTTCTCTATGAGAGGTTCAGTTATGGAACAGCTGCAGTGCAATGAAGACCTAAAAACATGTCAAACAATAGGTAGATTTATGAAAATGATAAAAAAAAAAAACAGGAGAAGAATTAAAAGAAAACAATAAACAAGGGCTAATGAGAACAATTCATGTTGTATATGATGGTTGGGTATTATTATTATTGTGTTATGGTCCATGATGTGTTAAATATCCTGATGAAATCCTGAGAAAAATTTTTATTCCTTTCACTGCACAGTTACAGAAGACATTAAATGACAATGGGGGTTGCTGAGTTCAGTCCTCGACAAGAAAATATAAGTGGTATTTCTATAGCTGCATTATCCCTTGCACTTGTACTATAGTTGACTAGATATATTGTGGAGTTAGTTCATTGTATTCTTTTATTTAGTTGATTAAAATTAGATTAAAACACATATTTTAGATTACTCAAATTATTATTAAACTGGAACTCTGACTTAAACACAAATAATGAAAAGATTGCCAGAAAGCTGTCTTTAATGCAGCCAAAACTCAAACTTTGCTGTGCATAAACTGCTAACTAGAATATGTTATTATCATTCTAATGCAACTCTTGGCAGAAATGTGAAACAGTGTATTTTCCAAAATATTAAATTATTCTTTTGGACATCTCTTTGATCAATGCATGGATTTCTATTGAGTTCTCCACAATTTGAACTACATGAGTTGGAAGAGGTAGTCAGACATGTGAACACTATCAATAATCCAGTCCGTTTACAGAAGAAAAGATCTCATGCAGACTCACAACCACATATTACATCACTGCTCTTATATAACTTGCAGCAAAGAGCCAGAAATCACCCGATGACAGGATTTTTACTGTGGACTTTCAGCAGGTGGTTATATGACACCACAGCTCATTTCTTTACCTCATCCTCTCTGGTGTTATACTTGTAAAACAAATTAAATGTTAAGGTCATGATAATAGAAGATGAGTTACAGAGTTATTAAGTCCAACAGAAATATGTTTTAAATTTTACCTAAACACACAGGCAGACGATTTGCTTTGTGTTAGAAATCTGCTGTTTCTGAAATGCTGCCAACTTGAAAAGATGCTTCGTGAGGGTTGGAACTAAACTAAGAAGTAGCTGGAATGTGGCCTACCTATGCCCACTGGGACCCAGGGATCAGTATATGTCTTGCAAAGATGTGTCCCTCTGTTAGTATTTTGCTGTTTTATTTATTTTTTTATTTATTTATGTGTTTGTTTGCACATGGCTCCTGACATACCGGCCACACATAGCCATGGCGTGCAGACTTCTTTAGTATAAAGTTAACTTTAAATCTACTGAAAAAATTACTTCCCACCTAAAAGCTTAGATGTGTAGACGTATTTATGTGTCTTCAGTGGAAAAAAAGGACTACCTCTAATCTCTATGAAATCTCTGCTCCACCAAAATGAAGTTATTTTCCAGCACTGTGTTCATGTGGTAACATGTCACATCGAATGTGAGCATAATATACTGAATAATGGCAGGAATGCAGAGAAGAGGTTATACATTGACAGGAAGCCTTGTCTTCCGGTAGCAGGATGTACTGGTTCAGACTGACAGCTCCTACTGTACAGAGATATAACTAATTCAGTATTGATGATTTTGGGTTCTCCACTGTGCTGACGGAAGACTCCAGAACCCTGGAGTGAAGAAATATGCTAAATTGCCTCACACTATGTTCCTCTACTCGATTTTGCCTCTCCACTTCTCATACTGTGCTTCTGTTTCAAACCCTGAAATATTATCCTAAGAATTCTTCTGAGAAACAAACAATAAGAAGCTGTTTTTTTACACATTACCCTTCACTCTCCTCTCACCAAGACTTCCTCTCTTGTAATTGTTTTCAAATCATCAGTACAGAAAATATGAAAACTCCTCTCTCACTTTCTCCCTCGCTCTCTTCTTTGAGCTTGACATCTAACTGATGGCTGCTCAACAGTGAACGCTATCAATAATTGAAGCTGCCATCACTTTGGGTATGTTGTTTTTTTTCCAGCTGAGATGACATGATTTCTTTAAAAAGAAAATGGGTGAAATAAGCTTGTTTATTGTCCCAATTTTATCCAACACTAATGCTAGATGTAATACTAGATGCATCATTGTGGGGATGTGCCTAGCAACGACAGTCTGTTCTGATCAAATAATCTCTGCTCGCTCCCTGTTGCTTCTTTCTCAGGGGAATTGCAGGCGGTTTTGAGAAGTGTGGGTTCTATATGAAAGCTGGATGAAGGATTTTACTCATATCACCCACATAAATGGAGCCAGAGAATAGTTATGATGAAATAAGATTGTTTTCTTCTCTGACAGATGATTTGCAATCTTTGCCTCCCAAGTCCAATTAAGAGCCTTTATCTCAGCCCAGCAGGTGTTTATACTTGAAAATTTGCGTGCACATTCATAAACATTTTAAGTGAATTTGCAAATATGTGTATTAAACCATAACTGTGTTTACGTGTGAGTTCATAGTGCCTACAATGCACAAATGTACAAGCTACAGCAGGTGTCCTTGTGGTCTGAGTGCATTATTCAGCTCAGTGTGCAGGTGCAGGCTGTGACAACCCTCAGAGCTCTCATTTTTCAGCTCCTTCTGCCGTTTAACAGCAGTGATACACTTAACTTAAAGATGTTTAAACCTGGCTGGTAAGTTTAACGCCTGTTTCATTCCTCTTCATATCAAATTTAAAAGGTGCATTCTTAAAATGAAAAAGAAAACTATGGTTGATTAAAGCATGAAAAGTATAGCTTGTCTTTGTGACATTAAATTAAAACACAAGTCAGAAATTAGAATGGAACAGGACAAGCCATAACATATTTTAATTAGATATTAGATTTGTTAGATTTGCATGATCAGGAAGTTACTGACTTTGTGTTGTATTTGATTATCCTGCAGGAAATATGCTGGTGAGATGGCACTTATCTCTATCATATGATGAATGTGAGCTATTCTTGTTTTGCTTTTTTGTTTTTGTTTTTGTTTTACTTTTGTTTTTCAGAATAGTGTCAGAAGCTACAGGAGAAAATCAACCAAAAATCATTATGGAAAGAAATAACTAAACCTTTACAATAGAACGGATGTAAAACCACAACAAACTGTATAAGAGCAGGTAAGTGAATTTAAGTCATTTTAATGAAGGGAGAGACACAAAAAAAGAACCTTTCAGATTTGTTTTTGTCCATCTCTCTCTCTCTCTCTCTCTCTCTCTCTCTCTCTCTCTCTCTCTCAGATGAACTGAAACACAACTCTGCAACACT
>JBAGKP010000016.1:5061440-5078896 GCA_037177255.1 Melanotaenia maccullochi | reverse complement strand
TATATATATATTTAAAGGACTCTTTGCTATGCGAAGATAGGGATAATTTTGCAATCAGAGCTTAAATCTAAAGAAATAATGACCAAAATCACTGGCAAGAAAAAAAAAAAAAATAATAATAATAATTACAACAGCTTGGTGGATGTTTGCTCTCTCCCAGTGCTTCTAGTGAGAATATATTTCAGACAAACACATTACAGTAGCACAAATATGTGAGCAAATGGTTTCCTAAAACATTAACTGCATGCAGTTTTATAATATTTAATTTGCCAACTCTCTCTTTCTAACTTAAGCCGTTTTATGGAAATGGGGGACCATAAGTGTAGACAAATCATTTTTGTATGCACATCAGTTACATTTTGGGCTCCATCTGACCAAACAAATATATTCTGTCCACAAACAAAGGAAAGTTTTTTTCTTGTGTGTCTAGGAGCAAACACTGAATTTATTTTTGTTTGCTCAGATGAAATTATTCTGTGCACAAAATTATTTTTTACTGAACACAATGTAACTGATGTGTTTGCAAAGAATCATTTGTTTGTACTCAGAATGCCCTCTTCTTGCTTAGCAATGACAAACAATAGAAAGGCCACATGTACTACCCATTTCTTCATCAGGCAGGTAATCGATCTGGAGTTGACTCAGTGTGTAATTTGCATTTAGAAGCTGTTCTTGGGAAAGCACAGTAAACAGTTGCAGAAGCTTTCAATTCTAGTGAAGCAGAAGCAAGTCCACCACAGATGACAAGAACATTAGTTGTAGCCAAATTGGTGGTTCAGGACATTTTGAGAAAAAATGAATGTACTAGCGAGCTTGGCAATGATCAATGATCCTTTTCATTTTAACCTTTTCATGCATGTATTAAGGAACCGCATGTACAACATGGTTTTACATACATTATTTGACTTCTATAGACATGTACAGTGAGGCTTTTTATATTTCTTAATCATATTTTACTTTTTATTTAATTAGTTGTGATATATTTGTCAAAAAATGTACAAATATACCATCCCCACCCATGAATATATTAGAAAACTGGTGTGAAATAGGTGTCCACCGTGGTGCATGAAAGGGTTAAAAATAAATAGGAATGAAGCTGAAATAAATAAAAACCTCTACGATGTGGGCCTATCATTGTCTAAGTCCAATATCAGGAGAAAACTAAAAAACAAAAGAAAAAAAAACTGCTGAAACATGGGTTCACCACAAGGTGAGCCTGAAAAATAGAAATACTAAAATTAACTTAAAAAGCCATCATGAACCTTTAACTACATTTCTTTCTACCCTTAAAACTAAAATCAGTCTGTTCCAACAGTATAGCATGTGGAGCCTCGTGAACTGAAGCATACAAGACCATCTGTATATCACATTGGGGGAAAGTGAAGGTAGTGGGTATGCATTACTTTCCATAGCATTGAAACACTCGTGGAAAGTGACAATATAGTAGAATACAGACGCGGCTGATGGATTCTGAAGTGTAAGGGGATAAACTGTCTGCTCACATCAGCCAAAAGCGGCAAAGCTGATTGGACAGCACTTCGCAGAATGAAAGAACAATGAGCAAAAACATGCTGCAAAAGCAATCCATGAGTTTTTTTAAGCAAAGAAGTGGAATTTTACGCAACAGCAGTCACATAACATTAGGCCAAATGGAGGATGAATTTCACTTGGTAAGAAAAAAAAGAACCAATTACATAATGAAATTAAATTAAACAAATAATCTATTCAACCTAAAAGGCAAGTTTGTCAATATATATTGAACTTTGGAGTCATGCCTGCAAAGGATTCTTAACAAATAACAGAAATGGACATTTTATTTATGGTTCTGCTAATTTGCCTCATTGCATTTAAGCCTTTGAAAAAAAAAAAAATGGGTTTCAATACATTAAGGAAGTCTGAATTTAAAATAGTCAAAATGTTTCTTAACCTTACTGCATGTAGCTGCATGAATTAAATACAAAATATCCAGTTATTTTAATGTGTATTCATAATGGGAAACAGCAGCTTAGCCAGGAGACGGTGAGGGTAATGTCAACATGCCCTGTGGGAGCCAGTTTGGCTTGCACTATTATCTGTAAACTGCAACTAACATATTGTTTTTTTCAGATGCATCACTGTTGTTAATAATTTTTTGTAATGGAGCAGTACCCTT
This sequence comes from Melanotaenia maccullochi, assembly GCA_037177255.1. NCBI lineage: Eukaryota > Metazoa > Chordata > Actinopteri > Atheriniformes > Melanotaeniidae > Melanotaenia > Melanotaenia maccullochi. Next base: position 5,076,744 of record JBAGKP010000016.1, on the reverse strand, counting down.
TCCCCTCAGCTACTTGTTGTATTTTGCTATAGAGACATAAAAAAATCCATACTTGTTGTGACATTGGATAATTTCTAATATTATGTTGAACGTAGGCCTGACTGCACCGCGTGGAAACAGAGGAGGTTTAGTTTGTTAAAACAGGATGTGAACTTATAATAGCAGGAATATAAACCTGATGATTGCAAAGCAGTTAATCAAAACTGCAGCAGGTTTCTCCGTCTGGATTTAGTGTTACCATATTTTTTTGTAAATGCTTAATAAGGAGTGACTTTCAATAATAAAATTATAAGGTAAAAAAGGTTTGCTCATTTCTCCACACTAAATAAAATTATGCCAAGTCACTGGAACTCCATTTGTCTTAAAAGTCTTTTGTTTTAAAATACTGAGTTATTGTGTTAAGGTTATCCCTTTGAATCCAAAAGGGAGAAACAATGGGAGGGCGGCAAAAGGTGGCTTATTGCAAAAGTTAGAAAGCAAGATGACTGACATCTAGATGAGATCAGAGCTTTAAAACTGAGCCAGTGCCGAGTCCAGTGTCAGGAGTGCAGGGGAGTGTGCAGAGATAAGAAAAAATATATATATATAAGAGCATCAAAAACCTGAAAGCAAGTATGTTTTCCTCTAGCTGGGCTGCAGCACAGAGACATTGATGGTCAGCATAATCTGACCTGGCAGTGTGGAAGTGTTAGGGATGTGACTTTAAAGATCTCTTGATTAAGGGAAGAGGGTACAGCTGGAGGCTTTCTGCTCCAACTCCACTATAGCTTGTTCAGTCAAGTCAACAAAAATACAAACACAGGGAAAGGGGGAGAGCCCCTTATGTGGCCACAGGTTAGGGATAAACTGCCTCAGATGTGGAGGGCATGTTTGAGGTTGATGTGACAACATGATTAGGAAAACGTTGATTAGATCATCTTTGTCATGAGTTAGAACATGAGATTCTCTTATGTTATTAAAAGAGGATCCAGATAAAGCTTATCAGCTCAATGTATCGTAGAGTTTAGGAACGCTCTAATCTCCCCAGATCTTAATCTAATTTATTTGTGTTCAAAACACAGCCGAGAGGAGGTTAAATGTGCCTGGATGCTTAGCTGCAGATAACAGATGGCTTGCTCAGCATTGCATGTTACCGCCATATCATGTTTTGTTCTGGTGGATCTGTCAAGGGGCATTGCTTGTGATGTTGAATGATAATGAAATATTCAAGTTAAAACTGTTATGCTTGATGTAAACCCCAGAGTGACCATGCACAACTCTATCTTTAGTGTTTGCAGGGTAGCGGCGCTTGAGAACCAGAGTTTGAGATGCAGACTTTTGTTGTTTCCCTTCTCCAAAATACCTGATTCACCTGATGATGGAGCAGGGTAAGAACAAAAAGCTGCAGTAAAGCAGCCCCTCAAGGACTGAAGTTTGACACCTGTGGAATAAATCCTTCGTGAACGGGTTTGAAAATGACTCCGTCAGTATTAAATGTTTTCAGCTGGGATACATTAATATTTTCCTCTAAGATAAGATACATCAAATATCTTTATACAATGTAATGTGTATATGTTAGGCTTGTCAAATGTTTAAAAATTTTAATCTCATTAATCACGATTACTTACATTGAATTTTTTTGTCATTTTCATGTCAGGTCAATATAATAATAAACATCAACATGCAAGGATTGTTCTTAAAAAAAAACTGATAAACAAAGCAAGTCTGTCATGCAATAAATATAACAGACACACACAATTATGTTAATATAGACATGGCATAGAGGACATTTAAAAAAAATGTTGACAAAAGACTAAGTACAAAAGAAAAAGCTGTAAATGATATGGTCTGCCACAAGCACAGGGACCACAGCAAAAGGTCCGCTGTTAGTTGGGCCACTGATCCACTGGGCTTCAGACCAGTCAGACCAGTGAATAAACTGTTTCGGCCCACTGAGAAAATGCATACGAACCGGGTTAGGGGTTGGGGTGTGTTTAGAAAGGGGATCAATTTGACTCAGCTGTGTTGAAGCAGGGAAACATCTAAAACATGCTTGGATTGAGAAACACTGCCCTGAACAACAGCAGCTTTGTTTCATAAAACTATGCTCATCATTTTCTATCTTGTTTTTCCTACAAATGCTAAGACAAATGTTTTGAGGGTGCATCATAAGTACTGTTACAAAACCAAACATAATTCTAAGGCTAAAAGGCATCTTGCAAAGATCTTAATATTTGGGCTTCCACAGTCTGAGATACTACATTTCTCTGGAATTCATAAAACTGTGAAGAAGCTTCCAGGAGTAAGAAACTTAATGAGAGAAGTCTACAGAAAAGTTTTTTTTTAAACATGTTAAGTGCTTCAGGCTGACCTAGAGCAATCTCAGCTGGTAGCTTCAGCTTGGAACAAAGGCTGCACACTTAACCAAGTGTTAGCAAAATAATATTCATAGATAATTAAAAAACGTGGGATGGTGTAGTGTTACATGGACACAATAAACCTCTATGGAGCTCTTTAGTTTACAGTGCTTCAGTTAGAGAGTTCATTTTATCACCTCCAAACTAAGAAGTAGAACACCTTCCCTTAATAAAACATTGTGTTTAATACTGTAAGGAAGCCTTTAGCACTTTAGAGTTTTACATATATAATGTGATGGTTTTCTGAAAGCAGCAGGTCACTGTGGCTGATTAGAGACAGAGAGGTAACACACTGTCTTGGCTGTTTTTTAGAAGGAAAATGAGCTAAAATTCACATCCATCAAAGGAAAAAAATCTGTTGTTCTAATGTGTTTTCCAAAATGATCAGAAATGTTTTATAAAATATCATGTTTTGTAAAAGTGCTCCATTTTGTGAATTTTACATTTTCTTAACTGTTTTCTTTGAAGGTTATAAATATGATGTCGAGCAATGAAAAATGCTACTTGCTTTTGTGAAATTGGTTTTAAGTTTCATGAAAAATTCTGTTTTTACTTTTTCTTTTATTTTTACATTTTGCACATCACCCTTCCTCAACTGCATCTGTTTCATTTTTAAGGATTAAAAACTGAGGAGCAATTGCCTGGTAAAAATGATAAATTGCAATTAACTCTTTAACAGCTTGCTTTACTTGCTTTATTTCCACAATACTAAACTTGATTAAAATAAACCTACCTTAGTCATCTTTGCCCCTTGATTTGGGGGCCAAATAAAAGTCACTGTTTAAACTTTAGACCAATTCACTATTGTTATTAAATTAGTGTTTTCTCGAACATTAAATACAAAAAAACATTGATTCTTATTATTATTCTACAAAGGAAAGGGAAAGAAAAATGCTTCTTTCTTAATGTAAGCTTTAAAGGTTAAAATATTCTCAACTGATGCCTGAGGTTGCTGGCACAATTTTTATGGTGATAAACGAATTGTTCTGTTACATCATTTAAGGAATTAATGAAAATAAACTACTGCATTATTTATATTTATGTCATACTAATATCTTTTACACTGCCGTGTTAATTGGATAAGCATACATGCTTCAGTGAAGAAGTTAAAATGAATTAATTACAAACAGCATAACCAAAGACTCCTAAATTCTAATAATCACAATCCTGATAATCCTTCATGAAATATTAAAGTTGCTACAGTTTGTTTAAATGCATAAAATCCAGATTTAAATCAGTGCAATGAGTCAAGACAACGGTTAGATCTCCACCCATGCAGACACAGAAAAACACATTCTTCCATTTTTTATTTATTTTTTTTCTTGTTCAAGGTCTTCAGAGCCACTGAGAACATCTTTTTCCCAGTTTGTGTTCTCCCTCTCCAACTTGGCTGTGCTTATTTCTTGATTCTTATCAAGGACAAAGTGGAGATATATGAGCTTTTTGTTTGTGCAAACTGTGGCTCAAGCATTTTATTCTATCATGCTTCACACCTCTCACACTTGCAGTTTCAACATTGACACTAAGAACATTATTTTTTTCCTTGGCAATAAAGGTGAGCATGTCTCCAGGCCCACGTTCCAAAGGTAATTTTGTTTAGCTATAAAGTTGAATATTCAGTATATTGATTTCTCCGTGTAATGCACATGCTTGCAAATTGAAGACATAAAAAATAAACATGGATAACATTTATTTCATCTTTATAAAGCATATTTTTCTTGCCTGTGTTAAAAAAAAGAGAAAGATATTCAGCATTTCTTTAATAATTGATTGATTGCTTGAAAGTACTTTTTTTCCAAACAAACTAATATTGTTTTCTTCTCTTTTTTCAGATCACTGTGGGAACATGGGAAACAACAAAGCCAAAGTGAACAAGTGAAGACGCAGCTTGTGTTGAGCTGACCTCACAATAAGGCGTCCAGGGGCACGAGGTTGATTGGCATTGTTTGTTTTGCACTGGCTTTGACTGAGACCATGGCGTGTTAAACTATAGCCAGCTGTGCAGTCAGAACCACTGCCTCAGAAAAATCTGCAATCATCAGCCATATTTTTGCCCCCCTGAGCCCTAATTTCGTGTAGCCTTTTAATGAGTAACAAGCCAAATGACTTACACCCATTGTGTCCTTGCCTCCAACCTTTATGCAGAATAGGTGAACTTCTGACATATAATGCGACAAGGAGACACAAAGACATGAGGCATTCTGGGAGGTACAGTATATTCATCACAAGTAGCGTTGAAACACCAAAGGGGTTTAGTTTCTTATCGGCAGAAGGCATAGCAGGTGGAGACAGCAACCCTTTTGACCACTCAGTGCCCCTGCCACCTACCTTCATCCTTTGTTTCCCTTTCATAACTCTTTTCTTTCTTCTTCCTCTATATTTCATCTGTTCCCCCTCACAGAGGGCTATAAAAAATCTCATTTGGGTTATATTAAAGTTCTGCAGATAAGCTACAACACTCTGCACACTGAGTGACAAGGACAGATTGCCACCTATTGGTAATAACCACTCATCAGTGGCAAAGCTGCAAATGTAGAGGTGACATCATCCCCATCAAACTAGATGCCATTTGAAGGCGTCTATAAAGCTTTTTTTGTGCTTGTGCATGGATTTAATTATGAGCAAATTTGTTTTAGGCTATTTCCTGCTGCTGTTTCCCTTTCTAATTTAGCAACCTCCCTCAGCTGAGACCACACAAAGCACAAATTAGCATAACAAGTCATTTCTCTCCAAATTGATCATTTTATTTGCAAGCAAACAGACACCACCGCTCACAACTTGCTGAGATGTCATTTTACGTCTGTGTTAACATTCTGCTGCGGCTCCCTCTTTTTACTCTTTCAGAAAGTGTAGAAATTAAAAACTTAACAGCTTTCCATTAAGCTAGCCTATTTCTCAAGGGACTCTTGAATTAATCTGAAGCCTGGGTAGATTTTTCTACCCTGGAGAAGTGTGTCATTGGACTCTCATTTGAATAATATTATAGTGGATAAAGAAGTGCCATTACAGTCAAAGAGAGCTTTAATAGCGCAACACAATCCAATCACAACATGGCAGGAGACAACAGCTAGCACCCCGTTGTCTGGATTCATTTAGCAGGCCTTTTTAACTCGTCTCCTCTCCAACTTGCCCGCTATAACCTGCTAAGCCGGTTCATCCCACAAATCCCCAGTTCTATACATACTGCCTTATTATGCTGCAGTTTTTCCATTTTAGCTGGAGAACTAAAAAGGCACAATGTCACCTGGTTTATTTGCAGCTACAATTTTTTAATCCTGTCACACCAAATCATTTACTGTAAGTTAGTAAAGCAAACACATCCCATCCACAATCAGCAATATTATCACAAATGATTTGCCTCATGTACACAACATGTGTCTTTGTTAGTAATCTTAAATGTACAACCAAATCATACATTAGTATTTTAACTTTATGCTACTTTATGTGAACTATTATACATTTTTGCTTTTTAATTCCTTGTGTAGCTTTTCTAGCTTGGTTTAATGCCTTTTTATGCTTCAGTAAATCAAGTCGCACTGATGTTGAAAGATTCTGCAAATAAATTGCTTTGCTTTTTTCTTTCTCTCTCTCTCTCTCTCTCTCTCTTCTCTACAAGGAATAAGGAAAATGCATCAACCTGCCTGCTTCTGAATATACCCACATCTGACAAGAAGTTAACTTGCTGTAAAATGATCCCTGGAGCGCTGTCACAGTTTTCGGTTATGTGGCGTGGACAAATACTGAAGCAAGACAGAGGGAGAGAGGGAAAATGTCAAGGATACATGGAGCACACACCCCAAACAATCAAACCACAAGAGGTAATATGAAGGGCAGTTTGAGGCAATAGTCTGAAACAATATTAACGAATACAAACACTTAAAATCCCAAACTTTAGCACTCACTGTCTTTAGATTTACGACTGTTTGTGAATGCAAATTTTGTAAAGTAGAAGTTAGAATGCAGCAGAGCAGGAGACATGTTGGCTATCATCAGAGAGGTTTGCAGACTTGTAGCCTTGGTTTCCAGATTTGATGTGTAACAGCAAAGACAGCTTGAAATGTTGTTAATATAGCGTGATGTATACATTTAATTGTACACAGAACCTTTTTAACTCACAGATTTTCCTTTTAAACCAGCAGAATATCATGTGGTGAATTTTAATAAAGATATTCTTTATGCTATTCTTTATTTTTTATGGTGAGCTATAAAATGTTTTCCCTGGAGTGGTGAGTTATCATTGAAACATATTGATTTGCTTTTTTTTTTTTTTTTTTAGGTTAGTTTATAAATAAATAAACTTTTTCAAATTTCAAGCTGCTTCTTTCTGAATTTAAAATGCTTATAAAATAAATACAACCCACACTGGTGAACTGCTTTAACATAAACATTGTGAATCATCAGTTGTTTTAATGATGAATGCTTACATACCTCATTCTGGTACTAAAACCAAACAAACACGTCCCTCTCTTCAGTTTTCTTTTAGTGGCTGTTCCTCCTCTAAAGTCCCTGATGCACATTGCAAAGGCAAGAGCAGCACCATCTGGACTAGCTACCCAGAAGAAACACATTCCAGCCTCACAGAAGTGGATGTCTCTCTTTCCCCTAAGACTCTTCATCAAGCTGACGTGAAAATCCAGCATCTGAGGCCCCCACACTCGGTCTTCTCACATCACCAGCATTTCAACAAAGAAAATGACATAAAAAGACTTCAATGTGTGCGTTAAAAAGAAGACATATCTTGCTCTGTAACTACAAAAGAGACAGTTCACTGATGTTCCAGATGTTGCAGATGTGCTCGATGTCCGATTGTTAACTTTGAGTACAAGAGGTGTTAGCTGTGGGTGAACATTTAGCACCAAGCAACTTAACAAACATTCACTGTGTGGTGTCAAGTGTAAAAATGTTGCCTAAAAGTTAGAAATGACACATTTTTATATTGAGAAAATTTTCTCTACATTGAAGATGGAAATGAACTCAAAACATTAACTTATATTAACCACATATATACAGCACAAATTTATGTCTAAAGAAATAAACATAGCCTTTAAAGTAGAAATTAACTTAAAACTTAAAATAATATGAACATGACTGACAATAAAACATTAAATCTAAATGTTTTTTTTTTTTTGTTAAATCTAAATATTAATTCTAAATTTTAATGTCAAACATAATGTTTTATGTTTAGATAAAACTGAAATGTTAGAATAACTATTAACCAAGTCAAACATAATGTTAAATTTAAACATCACTTTTGAGTTAATTGAGTTGATTTCGTTTTTAAAAGTAGAGAAATGTCCTAAATACAAGGAAGGTGAGATCTACAATTAAAAAGAAAAGTTGTAGCTTACGTATTTTAACTACATTTTTTTTTTTTTTTTTTTTTTTTCACTTGGCACCCATACGGCCAAAGCAGGAAATTTGACTTTGTAATTGCACCAGTGGTTCCCAAACTGGGGGGCGGGCCCCTGTATGATGGGGGGCCCAGAGTAATGCCAGGGGTGGTGCAAGCTAGACTACATCAAATTTTTATTTTTGTTAGCAAATTATGGACACATTTGTGAAGGTACCACTGGCCAAACAATGATGAATCAACCAAAAAAGACAAGAAAACATGATGAGGCATATCTTGACCAGGTAATGACCAAGTAATGGTAACGCTCAATGGTTGGTAGTGAATAGAGACCACAGTGTGTTGTATGTCTCAAAATATCAGTATCTGACAGTATGAAGCCAAACAAGCTCCAACCCCACTTTGGAACTTCTATCCTGCACAAAAAACTCCTAATGATAACTTTAACAAATGACCTAACTGCTGTAAATAGTAACAATTAGGTCATTTGTAGTGACCTGGTTGTTTTACCAAAACAGCATCTGTCTCATGAAATGCTCAACTCACATGAAGTAGTAGTTTATTTGTGTGTGTGTGTGTATGCATGTGGGAGTTACCATTACACAATGCACTATTTTTAAGCATTAATTTTAAGAATGTACAGTTTGAGTAACAAGGCACACAAGCAAGAAAACGACATGTAATTATTTTTGTTTTCTTTTCTAATACTTCCACTCACCTGGACTTGATCTGTACCTAAAGTTTACCACCTGTGTTTTCCTCAGGAGCCAATATCAGATCCACCAGCATTGAAAACTGTATCTGGATATTGCTGAATATAAATGGGGGTTTTTCCACTCCAGCCAGGAGACCCTTAACAGGGAAAAGCGAGGGTTTCTGTTGTCTCATGCCTCCAAGTTTGTGGCTCTATTGCAGCTCAAAAAGCTTCCACTGTGCGAAATGAGGAGAAGCAGTGTTTGGAAAATTGTCTGAATCCATTCCCTGGAAAATGTTCAGAGCTGTCCTGTGCGACTGGTTCTGTGCACAAACACAAACAGACCCTGTTGCTGGTTGGCCGGAATGTTGTGAGGATTATCCTTAAACAGTTTGGGATTTTTTTTTTTTTTTAATAAAGTGCTTTAAAAAAAATCTAATTTAACACATTATAATTTCCCAGCAGACAGACAGAACCAACTGTTGGCAGAGATTCAGGAGATATTTGCTGAAATTGACAATTTTAATAATGATAAAACCTTTTAACATTGTAATCATCCTTCCATTGAGTTATAACATTGTTCAGAATAACTGAACTCTAATTCTGGTCTACAAATAGCATCACTGGCCAGTCAAACCATTGTTTTGGTCCAGAATAGATTTCAATTTGTGTACATTAATTTTCATAGTATGAAACCAGGGCTTTAATTGGGATTTGTCGGTGATTCTGTGGCTTAAGAGACTCAGTTTCCATTAGTCCGTGTGTGTGTGCATTAGCAACAGAAATTATTGACATACAAGAGCTGGCATGTGGAGGAAAACCAAATTATTCCTGTTAGACGGCAAAACATATAATTTCACAGACTACAACACTCTGACTGCAGCAGTTTAAAAAAAAAAGAAAAAAAAAAAAAATAACACAAATTAAAGCCAGAAAAATACTAGGTATTTTTTCAAGTCCTTCCTCTTGTATATTGATGTTGCGTATGAACAAATTATGCTGGTGCAAAGCTGCCACCAAGGGTAGAGAAAAAAAATAATTTAAGTGAATCAGTGCGCATGGACCGGCCTTTTTAATAACTAAAGGAATTAATACAGTTTCGACAAAAGTGAAATATACTGAGCTATTGATAATGTTATGACTAGGAAATTATTCAAGTAGCTTGTATTACAAAGCCATGATGCATATTGATTTGCTCAGATAATCCACTCAAACCATCCAGCTGCTGTGTCTCCACAGCAGCTGGATGTTACAGCTTTTCTTGAAGGCTTGAGTAGCGTTAATAACAGTAACTATGTACAGTATACAAACATAACATTATCAATTAAAAAGTTTCTGTGTAGGGAAGTTTGAGGGTTGAAGAAGCTTTAAATCAGTGGATTTCTTATAATCTTTCTTATGTCTTATAACTGGGCTGATCCAAGCTCTGTTTTTTTCTGTAATTCAATGTTCTGTTTTATTCATAGACACATCAAATACATGCCCAACAATGTCTTCCTATAACTCAGATTTTTCTATCCAATATTATCTTTAGCAAAATTCATGTTTACATTTCCATTCCATAAGACGCATCAGTACCTTTATTTCGTCTTTCATCTTGAAATAACATTGTTAAATTAGATGCTGAATGTAATCTCTGTTGTCATGCTGTCAAGTTTCCACACTTACATTAACATTCAGCAGCAAACATCACGTGCCCTCGCCGACCTGCTGGAAATTCTGTGAAATCTTTCTTTAGAGATATTCCTGTTAGCTCTGCAGAGCTACAGTATGGTGGATGGAACAGGCTGTGGTTGCTAGGAGATGTGTGCCAAAACTGTGAAGCCTGTACAACTGTTATGCGAGAGGGGTGATGGAAGAGGTTGGGGGTGGCAAGGGCTGAATGGAATCCATCCTTCATTAATGTCTCTCTCATGCTCCATCACTAGGAGCACTCTTTAGAATTTAATGGTAAATAGAGGGAAAAAAAAGGCATGCTGGTTGGCCTGTGGGAAATTGGTGTCACTCCCTCAAATTAGCCCGTCCTTTGTGAATCTGAAGAGAATAATTTGTGGTCGATCACATCTGCCAGAAGGTTTGTTCCTTGCATAATTTCCTCCCATCTTAGGACACTACGGCAGACTCATTTGACATTTCTGGGTCACTCCTTTGCTGCTGAGGCATTTTTAAGGGTTTGGTGGTAAATTGATACATGAAGACAGCATGTTTTCATACAGAACATAATAGCACCGCGGTTCCCTGACTGGAACGAGAGACCACCGCTTTGAATTCAGCATCACATTGTGGAGGTAATATGACGTTGCCCCAGGGTGGTGTCACCTCTCTCTCTCTTGCTCTTTGTCTCCATGTCTTAGTGTAAAAAATTTTTTCTCCATTTCAAAAATACAGCCAGGAACACTAAAAACAACCAAACAAACACAGTAATCAAACCTGTACTGTTTTTGCTTTATTAAAAGTGAAAACAGGACTTCATCTCAAAACCTACCTGCCAGTCAAGTGCATCCACTTCAAATCACCTGGACTGCATGAACCTACAGACAACCATACACAGGAACATATTCCCCACCTGCTATGCTGCAAATAAAACCGACTTTAAGGACAAATTCTATTAATATCACATCAATTTGGTGGAAAATAAAGATAAAGCAAATGTATGTGGTGCACTACATGTGAAGGACAGAGCAAGTGGTTGCATGGAGGAGAGGAAAGGTCAATATATCCTCAATTTCTCCACAGCACCAGCTAATCAAAATGCCACTGACATATTTCATTTGTAGGACAGAAATAAGTAGCATGAAAAACCTTTCTTTTTTATAGAGACCTTTATTTACTCCAAAGACAATAGAAATTACAGTTGTGTGGGTTTATTTCCAAAGATGTGTTGTTAAACTGGACTTCTGCTTCCCCTCTGCAGTAGCAACTTCAAAGCAACACATAGCATTTGACACCAACTACACCAGGTGTAGCCCAAAGGTTTAAAAAACTGTTTGTGTTTTGGAACGTGACTGATGGACTCTCAAACATGGCATTTAATGTTGCATTGAATTTAGTTAATGATGAATTAAAAATAAAATTACACTTCTGACCTTTTCTGGGCTGTATTCACATTAAAAGCTGGTAAAATATTTTTCATGTTCTTATAAAAAGTGTTAAAGATATATATATATATATATATATATATATATAATATATACATATCCTGCAATGACTACAACATGATGAAAATTATGATGAAATTATACCTTTACTATGTTTTTTTATTTCTATTTTATTGTAGACTGAAAAAGAGTGGAAAGCATTTATCCCACTATATGAAAGAGAAATTCTTTGACAAAAGTAGTCTAAAAAGGCAATGGAAACAGAATAATTTGCATATTTCATGAACCAATATCTTATTCATATTAAAGCATAGAAACCATATTATATGTTGAAAGTGAGGTATTTTATTAGACTATTCATCTTGCATATGATAGCAACACATGTAAAGAAAGTGTGAATGGTTGCAACAAAGGTTGGAAAAGTAACAGGTAACAAAAAGGAATATTATGTTGCAGCTAATTAGGAGGCCTGGCAGCCCCAAGCGTGTTGTGAGGGTCTGCTGGGAATGTCTGGCAGAGTCCCCTGTCAGAAAGAGTTTCAACTCCCATCTCATGCAGAGCTTCAACCATGTCCCAGGTGAGGCAGGGACATTGAGTCCGAGTGGGTAGAGTGCCTCTATTGTCGAGGTGGCCAGCCGCAGCTGTGGCCATTACGGTCATCGCTGCCTATCGTGGCGGTAACCCCCGAAATTGTTGTCTCTAAAGCACAACTTTGTAATTTTTTATTTTTTTTTTAATTCTTCTCACTAAAGTTATGAGTTTATTTAAAATCTGCCTCTCTTCTTTGAGTGGGAAAGGTTTGGAGTCTCTTCATTAGTTCAGGAGTCTTTGACATTGGCTTGTTTTTACCATTTTTTTTCCCCTTTGGCTTTTAAATATAGGCTTTACTTAAAATAATAAAAAAAAAATGATAACCATCCTGCCTTTTCTTTTCTTTTTTCAGGATGTCAGACCTACCACAATTTATGGTAGGTTCAAAAAGAATTACTTTTGAGTTTTGACATAGTACGTCTAGCAGCTTTGTAACATTTCACAATACAAATGCCCCATACATGTCAAACTTCCATTACGATTTCATTTGATCAGAAAATGATCAAAGGAACTGAGAAAAGATGGCGTCTCCATACGACATCATGATTTTAAATAGCAAGTATCATGAAGCCCGTGACGTGTGTCATTGTGTGTGACTATATTGTGTTAAATGTCAGAAATGGTTAAGGTCAGGGAAATGTGTTCATCATAGTGTGTGGAGAGTATAAAATGTATGGTGATAACATGTAACATGACTTGACATGTTTATATCACCTCTTTTGATACCAAGCTGTACAGATGGCCAGTATTAGGTAGGCTGTTTGTTTGTTTGTTTGAAATTCAAAAAACAGAGATATAAAATTCTTGGCACCAGTCGTACATGCAGGATTTTATTCTTCTATTTTACCATCTGGCTGCTATTTATCTGGATGACGTGAGGCAGCCATTAGTAGAATTATGTATTAAATATATTAATATGTGTAAATTACTTTAATTTACATGAGCACATCACACCCAAAGTGAAATTTAATGTCTGTGTAGGAGTGCGAATGATGAGAATCATAAGTTGATGAACTCAATATCAGTGATTAGCATTCAGTCAGTCTTACTTTCACATACTGTACACATTTTCTTCAGATTGGAGATGATAATTGGCAGTACATTTCTTTAATCTTTATTCATTTTAAAGAGGAATTTATTTATTATGCTATTTCAGATTTTCATAGTTTATGCCACATAAAAAAACAACAAAGAAGAAAAAACACATGAAGTGTTTTTGTAGAATTGAAGCATTTTTAAATGCACTGCATGTCAGAGCTTGTGTTCATATGTAGTTTCAATAAGAATAAACTTCCTTTTCCCTACTTGATTTAGACCTTAATGCCACTCACTCAATACCTGTTGAGCCTCCATCCTGTGCCTTTCACTATTTTTACTTCCTGCAGGGTCTGGAAAGTCAGAAAAGCTTTTTAAGGCCTGGACCTTATGATGTACCAAAGAAAAGAGGGAAATGTTTTGTAGTACATAGTTCTAGTTTGGCCTCATGCTCATCTGACTAAAAGCCTTTTCCAATGACCTAACATTTATCTGGAAATAATTAGTTGGAAGTTCAGAAACATGTTTGTAGTTCTAAGAAATGTGTTGTTTCTTGCAGTTTTGCTGTACCAATACCGGCGTGCGCAAGTTATGCAAAAGGCTGCTGAAAGTACAACTATTTCATCTTGATTGCTGTGAGCAAGGAGAGAGAGTGCTATCTAAGAAACACAAAGTGGGTTGAACTGAGATATTAAAAGAGCTCCAATCCTCAGGAGGTACGAGTTCAAACAGCAAGCTGGGCCATGCCGGACCTGCTTCTAATTCAGTGGCAAAATAAAACTGCTGCTGTCTGTCCTTTCAAATCTACTTCCTCATTGCATCTTTATCAGGTGAATCGACTGGGGCAGCGCTGCTTTTACTTCACACAACGTGACAATGGCCTCTTAGTGCCTGTTAAGAATTATTGCAGATCATGCAGCTCTATCTCTGTCAGATCTATAAATAGTATCTTTTGACAAATTGAGGTTGCTCTTATCAGAAAATTGAGATTTCACAGCTTTTGAGGGTGAGATGTGAAGTGACACATCAAAGGACTTTTGGGTGGGAAGAGCTGGGCGGGGGGCTGATGGCAAAAAGGGGAAATGCATTTCGCTCAGGAAAACGAAGAGCCAGATTAATAAGGAGCCAGAGATGTACTGCATGCTGTCAGATGGTGACAGCTGATGCAAGCAATGTGGGAAGTTGTCAAAGAGGGTGTGGTGAGGAAGGGAAAGATTTGTTTTAGCACATAAATTATGATTCATTAGTGTTGCCAGATGGACAAATCATTATTTTTTACCCAGTTTATAACTACTGGTGGCTGAGCTTGTTTTACTCAAAGTCCTGCTATCCATTTTGTATGATACAGCTATTTGTTTGAGTTTCACTTAATCAACAATGGGGACTAAATACCCTGGTGCCTGCCTCACATAGCCTGATTTTTTAATTAAGTTTGCAGAGGGGAAAATCCACAACAGGCTAACCTGGTTTTCCCCTGCTCCTGTCTGAGGAGCTCCAGATTTTACACAGTGCTGTTCTTAAGATAACTCAGTAATCCTGCCACATGAGGCAGTGCCCTTTTATGTGAACGCATGCTGGTATCTGTCAAGTTGGGGTGATGTTTCTGTCATCCACATGCTTGAGCCCTCACATGCCTTTCACTCCTCTTAGGTCTTTGGGAGTTGCAACAGTTGCAATCAATGGCAGATATATGCAGATCCACCTCAGGCCTCTTTCTAGCTCCCTTACTAAGTCGTACTGCAGCTTTATATTCCATAAACTTTTACTTCATTCAGCATTTTAAAATTAGAAACCAAAGAAAATGGACATTAAAGAGATTTTTTCCCCCACTGGACCAACAAGGTTAATAATATTGAATACTAATAAAAAATAGATCAATTATCCATAATGGGAACTTCACGGATTTATGCAAAGAAAAAAAGAAAAATCCATTTAACAATGACAACACCAAAGTATAATGAAAAACCCCAGAAAAAAAGAGAAACTAACTTCTAATTGTGTAGACACATGTTTATACTAATGTGTTAAAAACTTACTTATCCATCCGTCCATCCGTCCATCTGTCCATCCATCCATCCATCCATCCATTTTCTTCCGCTTATCCGGAGTCGGGTCGCGGGGGCAGCTGCCTAAGCAGGGA
>JBAGKP010000016.1:5024061-5043787 GCA_037177255.1 Melanotaenia maccullochi | reverse complement strand
CCCCCCCCCCCCCCCCCCCCCCCCCCCCCCCCCCCCCCCCCCCCCCCCCCCCCCCCCCCCTCCCCTCTTTTTGTATGCTTATTATGAGGCTCTCGGGAAGCTTAGACTAGTGCTGGAGAGATGTAAAGCCTGACTGACTCACTAATTATAGATGTCTTCTTTGGCTTTTCCTGTATGTTTCACACTCTTCTGTCTGGATGAAGGGAAAAAAAGACCTGGCAGCATCAAATGAGATGCTTCACTTAGTTGGCTCCGCTCTAAGACCCCATATCAGAAACAACTGGGTGCCAAGTGAGAGAAGCCAAGGTGGCTTCTTTATCCAACTGTTTAAGGGGATGAAATTTTAGGGCACTTTCATGCTGACAGTCTCATGTGAATCTCAGAGGGGTTTGTCTTAAACGTTGGTAAAAAGATCAGCTCCACTTGAGTAGCAGTATATAACACACACCATGAGAATACACTTACACTCAAATACACTTACACTTAAATACCACTGTTAGTACTTACAGGACATGTGGCATTGCTGGTATATTTTAGATAAAATGTGTAACTGATAGGAGCAAGACCTCATGATACACCCTGCTTTTGAATTTATTTAAAAAGGTATTGTCTTGTAGTATTTTGTTTTAATGTGTTTTATGCTTTCTGTTATCTATTAGTTTAAATTGGTTTTTACCACTTTTTATTAAATTTCCTTTATTTTAATGAGTATTTGTTTTTATTTGTTTTATGATGTTAAGCACCTTGGTCAGCTTGAGCGTAGTTGTAAGGAGCTAGAAATAAATTTTCATTGACTGATTTATTTTGGTTTTGTAAAACATGACTAAAATAATTTTTGAAAATTATTGTGAGCTAAACGTTTTCCCTCATGTTTTACTGATTTCATAGTTCCTATTTTTTTAAGAAAAATTTAACTAAGCCAATAGAAGCTTCATTTAACTTCAATTTGCTCGTGACACGCACAAAAAAACAAAACGAAAAAAAAAAACAAAGAAAAAGGATTAGAAAATATGAAGTACTCTGGGCAGAAACCACTTAAAATAGGATTTCAGAACGTTAGTTGGGCAGTTTTGCATTATCCTGCACTGTAACAGGAATGGTAGCAACTATAATTATGACAACTACAACAATAGTAAACAATATATATATATATATATATATATATATATATTTTTTTTAATCTTATTTATTCATTTTGAATTATATTATCTTGCTGGACCTGACTGGATGGGACAGAAAAAAAAGGGAGTAATGAAGAGGAGTGAAAAGGAAAGTTAAAAGCAGAAAGTGGATACAAAGATAAACAGATAGAAGGCAACAACCTTTAATCCAAACTGACACCAGACAGCCAACTGCTACACCTGTACAGACACACAACAGAGGATTTCCCACAGCTTTTACAGGTAAACTAAGCTGACAGTCATCAGGAGGTCCTATAAAAAGAATAACCAAGACAACAACAATAAATAAATGAAAAAGCAGAAACCACACATGTATCACGACAACAGCCAAAGTACCAGAAACACACAAAAAAACCCAAACAAAAGTGGCTCTTCGTGTATAAACCCACTGTAGAACTCAGTGAGTGTGTCAGCATGCAGAGAGTGAGGAATGAGGAGTGAGCAGAGTGTGTTCGTGCAAATGTGACCAAGCCTCTATGGAGGCTGGAGGCAGACTAGGGTGGCCCAGAGACCCAGATGATCAGCCACAATCCTGGAGCACGAACCCAAGCCCACCCACCACAAAAACCACCCCAGACCCACCCAGAGGGTGGCAGAGGAAGGCCACAGCCAGAGCCCCCCCCCCCTGCCGACCCTGCTGGTGTCATGGTTCCTGGGTTTTGTCTTCTTTGTTTTGTGTTAGGTTTAGATCATTGTTTGGGTTTCTGCTTTTGTCATGTTTAGTTCAGTTTGTAGTTTTCCCTCATGTGCTCTGTGTTTTCGGTTCCTGGCTCGTTAGATCACCTGGTCTGATTTTTTCATTCACTTCACCTGTTCCTCATTCCTCATTACTAATTCTGTGTATATATGCCCCTTGGTTTTCAGTTGTCTTTGTCAGATCATTATGTGGCTCGTCCCCTATAACATTTGTTTCCCTGTTGCTGAGTTTTGGGAGAACAAACCCTTTTGCCTACACCTACACCAAATCTGCCTCCAGCCTGATCTGCCTGCGTTTGGTCCTCACCCTCACCCACACATAACAGCTGGGCACCAGCCTTCCAGGATGGCAAGAGCACAGGGCCCAAAGAAAGGACCTTATTGCTCTCACCTCCCCACTGATGACTGTTTGTAAACCTAGAAAAGAGGAAACAAAGAAGCCAGTTTAACAGCAATGGCCTATATAATGTCAGACGTCTTACCGTACGGACGTCTGGCTCGCAGTTAAAATCTATATGGCTCATTTCTTGCTGGTAACTAGCTCTCATCAGTTTCAGTAGATGAGCGACAGGAAGGACATTTCAACTTGTCATTATTTACTCTTCAGAGACAGCAACAGAGTACAACTGATCAGCAACCAAAACAGGACTTGCAGTTGTCTGTCCACATAACCATCGGGGGGGAAAATTGCAGTGACATAAAGCTACAGCAGGCAGCTTCCACTTTTACCACGCTTCCACTTACACATACAGCAACAACATCACATGCATTAAAAGGTGAAATATATTCACCAGAAGATACGAAGGTCTCTCTGCCTAGGGCGTGCACTGAGGCTCATGTGCTTTCAGCTGGAGTCAAGCTCCCCTTATAGCTCCTCCATGATTCAAACTAAACTACAGCACCCATCAAATTATACTCAGGTCAGAAACCCTTTTGTCATTCTCTTGATGTTTTATGATATTAATCAACACCACATTCAAACTCATTCATGGCTAATTTCTCTCTACACACCTTCACAGTTTAAACTCTGATTGAACATCATGTTTCCACATTTTCTGTTTGTGCTGTGGAACAACGGGTAAATAACTACATTATTTTAACTGTTGTCTGAGGTTTCCTTGTGTGGTTCAGTTCATGTAAGATCGACTGTATGGCAATAAGATTAATCCAGATTCATATTTTCAAATAAAAGCACTTATCCTAACTTTTATTAATACAGTATTGTTTCTTTTTAAATAAAAAATATTTAAAAACTATCTAAAAACTCCCCCATAACACATCTTAAGAATTTGAGGTGTCCATCAGCTTTTCTTGAACATGTTCATTAAATACAGACTGAATATTTATATAACATAACAGGATTTTTCTCTTCTTTTTTTTTTTGTTTTGATCATCTTCTGTGTACAAAAAAATGCAACACCTTGAAATGTAAAGGTGTGCACTTTAATCTTTGCTTGCAGCATCAGTTCTGTCCAGTAGCGAAGAGTGGTTTTTGCTGTAATGTGAATGTGTGATTTTTCTGCACTCTGTCCTTGAATTTGTACGTTTTGTTCCTACACCGTCACCGAGAGCATCTGTACTGTTACTGTGGAAGACGTAAGTGCTTTGTTAGAGCTGTTCTCACATTCTGTTCTTGAAACTGGGTCGAATGGCCTGATTCATGTGTATAAATGTTGTTCTGTAGAACAATACAAGGTCTTTCCTTAATGCAGACTGCACAGCTCTCTGCTTAATAGAAGTTTTTTTTGTAAAATGCATCTATCATATTAGGGTTCAGATGTCTTTGTTTTGCTAAATTCTATCCCCATTTTTTAATGATCAAGCTTTATTATGTACCACTGACAAAGAAGTTTTGTACTGTCAGCATTTGTTGAGAAATTTAAAACATGATGTCATTGTAACAAGTTTGTTTTGGCTTGTTTGGCTAATTATGTGAGACCAGGTTGGAAAGTATTTTGCATTTAGTACAAGTCTTGTAAAATGACATCTTGGGTTTGGATAAGGCAATAAAAACTGTGGTTAAGTGGTTATGTAATTTACTGTAGATTAGTTTGATCTTTTTTTGCTTGGTATCTGCACAGGTCTACAGTATTTTTCATTCAACTTCTTTTGACTGACTCATTGTGAAAACAGCCTTAAAATGAGTCTCAAGTTTCCTATACTCCCTCCTTCCCATGACCTGGGGTTATTGTTGTATAGGGGGCATCTATTATTGTCTTCTGTAGCCCAAAACAAGAGGGTAGAGTTGGACCGGCCTCTGCAGGTGTGAAATTCCACTGAGAATTAATTAGAAAATATGAGAACGGTGGCAGAGGAAGTGTCGAGTGTGCGCAGTGTAGATCTAAATTCTGCTTCAGAGCTGCAGAATATAAGTCATGTAAAAGTTCAACTCAACATTTTACAAGTTCACAAAGTTCATACACCACCCCCTCAATGCCAAAGGAGCTACTCATGGTTGACAGCAGCACAGATGTTCATATTCACAAGTGCTAAAGACGTGGCATAATGTGCATTTTTAAAATGAGGTGTGATCCTTTGATGGAACAATGAAAGTATGCAGTTTATGCACCAATGAACTTTACATTATTATATTTTCTCCTTAAGTAGCTATGGTAACAGTGTAATGAATTAAAAAACTCTACAAAGCTCTTGAGATTTTTCCATGTATGTTTAAATTAATAATTTCTGGATTTTTACAAAAAAGAGGATCAAGCAATGCTTGGACACAAAAACAAATGTCATAGTTCTTATCGTTGCCGCAGATATAATTCAAGTCAGATAAGAGAAAAAAAAGTGCTATTAGTGATAAAAACCTTTCTTTGAATGGACGTGATATTTAAGCTATTTTTAGTGAATACACATATTGCACTGATCAAATCCCCGCTGCTTGTGCTGCAATATTAAAAATTGGGGATAAAAACATGCGCATGGCAATGCTATGACTATTTTTTCTTTTTTTTACTGTTATTCTATTTTTGGTACTTTAGTCAAAAAATATTTAGATATGCATAAATACAAGTCGTTTCAAGTTCTTCCATTCAGTGTCCTTTTCAAATAAGCTTCTTTTCGAATTTCCATGATTCTTTAGTATCTCGCCTTTGTTGTGATAATAGAATAAACTATTTACTATTTTCTTTGGGCTAATGATAGAGTACAAATTCATAATAAGGTAATCTCATTAAGCGAGTGCACCAACATCACCGGCAAGGTCATTATAAAGCAGCATTTGGCATTCTAGCCCTTCAGATGAATGTATTAATTAACATACAGTAAGACTTCCAGTCCAAATGTATCTGCCAGTAGCTTGGTTTGACCTTAAAGTACACTCCCTGCTCTCATTAGAATAATTAATGTCTCAACAAAGTGTGGAGTGCAATTATAAAAAGCTGCCTAAAATACACTGTTGATTATCTTCCCTGGAATTTATTTCCTTCAATCTTTAATATCCCCTATTACCATATAAGGTTTAATGGCCACGGCTGCAAATTTCACTGCTGATTAAGAGAGGAAACACAGAAAAACTTGATGATTTTTTTGTGAAAACTGTAGAAAGCTTAGAATTAGCAATGCATGTTTTGAGCGACGTCCAACGTTATTAAGATTTAATCAATTTCTACTTTCCAAATTATCCCAGTTATTTACCAGGTTTTAAACCCAGCATGAACATGAAATGATCTCAGATCAAACGATAAGTACCTAATTCTGTTTCCTGTTCTAGTTTTATACACAGACAGACAGTGCTGAAAAAGATATAATAAGTTGACAACAAAAAGGAAGCATCTGAAGCCCTGAAGCGTCTAATAAGACCTGTTAAACAAACGTCTTAGTGCTCAAACTGGAAAAGCAACAGTTAAAAAAAAGATTCCTTACACCAAATAACTGTTAATCAAATCTCCATCTTCTCCTTCTTTGTATACTTCTTCCCTATCCCACACCTGGATCGGTAACTTTGAGCAAAATGCACAGAGATGGTTGGGTGGAAAAAAGGGAAGATCCAGGATAAAGAGAAAGGCATCGGTGATGGAGTAATAAATGTAAAACAAAAGAACACATCGCCTGAAAATGAATGCATGCCTCCACATTCTGCATTTATGCCCCACACACAGGGAGCTTCAATTTTATAAGGTAGTCTCTTCATAGCTAGTCTGAGCCGTGTAAAATGAGAGCTAGACTGAAGATGGAAGAAAAAAAAGAAGAAGAAGAAAACAAGAGGTTTCAGAAATGGGATTGGAGTAAAAGAGGACAACTCTGACAAGATGTGGAAAAGGGTGCTGATATGTCAGCTTTTATTTCCTTTCTCCTCATGCAGCTCTCTGTCAGAACAGCACTCATCGGTGAGGCGTAGGGGAAGGAGAAGAGCCCAGTGAACATTAACCCTCCAGCGATCACCAAAGCTGCTGACACTCATCAGTATAAGAGCCCTACAGCTATGGCACAGAGTCATCTTAACAGTGACCTTGAGAGACGGGTGCCAAAGACCTTCTATCTCTCCAAATGAGCTTTAATGTTGTCTAATGTTGTCTAATGCGTAGTTCGTAATTGATATGTACCGACTAGCATGAATATTACTTTAGTGAATCATTACTTTTATTCATCTGTAATGTTCAGAACTTATTGTAATGTCAGTTTTTACCTCCAAGACCAGATGATACCAGACGATAAACTGATCTGTCTCCTTCTTCAATGGTCAACAACCTTTCAGAGTATGTTATCATAAAATCTTTACAAAAACTTCCAGTGTTGTGTGACTGACATGTTTGAAAGACGGGCAGGAGAAAAGTGATATGAAAGAGTCTTTACGGGCATCTGTTTGACTGTTTAAAACCCAAAAAGGTCCAATTATTGTAAATGTTGTACAAACAAAAATGAAATGCCCCCAAAGTAAAACGGATTACTTAAAACTGTATGTTTTTGTGTATTTTTTGTACACGTGACACCCTTCCTAGTGCTTTGATTCCATTTAAGGGTGTCATTTTTTCCAGTAGAGTCAGCTGTGTTTAAGATGAAGCATGTACCAAGTTACAGTCAAATAGTAAAACATTACACTTAAAACATAAACTATAATATAAAATATATATATATATATATATCTGTGATTGTCTCTCCCTCCATGTTTTATCTTGACCTCCTGGGATAATGTCACTGGGTTAAGGAAAAGTTCAGGTTCACAATGTGCATCAGAAGAGGGAATAAAAGGGATTTTAGTGACTTTGCAATTAGCTGTTGGTTGGTGGGGCCAGATGGGTTGGTCTGAGTATTTCAGAAAGTGCTGATCTACTGGGATTTTCACACAGCCATCTCCAACGTTTAAAGAGAATGGTCTGAAAAAGAGAAAACATCCAGTGAGCAGCAGTTGTATGGATTGAATGTCTTGTTTAAGCCAGAGGTCTGAGGAGAATGGGCAGAATGGTACAGATGATAAAAAAGACATTTGTAATTCCAAGAACCACTTACTATAACCATGGTAATGCAGAATAGCATATGTGAACACATAAAACGTCCAACCTTGAAGCAGATGGGCTACAGCAGCAGAAGACCACACCGGGTGCCACTCCTGTCAGCTAAGAACAGGAAACTGAGGCTAAACATAACTGTGCAGCACATGTTATGGCTGCAAGGAAGTGAGGGATGGAATTATTGCCGTCTTTCATGAAAAATGCTTTAGTGTCTCCTATGCTAAAGCAGACATAAAGGACGCACCGGAGGTTGTTCCTTAGCATTGAGAAATTAAAAACAGTTTTTATCATCACTGACTGGAGTTTTTCATCTAGAAATCTTTCTATGCAAACAGAAGACTTGTATCGTATGGTGACATCCCAACTTACTACATCAGTCTTAATCTGTCTATTACCTCCTCCATCATACTTCCCCTGTGTTCTTCTCTGTTTTAACGTATTTTGAAGTGGATGGTGTATCTGCATCTCTTGAATAGTGTAGTCTATTGCTGCTCTCTACATATGGGGTCCTTAAAGTTTCTCTGCTGGAATGCTTATCTCTAATGTAATACCATATAATTATGCATCATCACACTAATAGAAAGCCACAAGATGCTGCTGCAGTGGCAGGCCAGTCACACCAGAAAGTACAATAAGTTGTCCACAATGCCGTAAGATGTGAAATTGCAACATTTTATTTGGTCAACTCTTCTCCTCGGGGCAGCTTTCATATGGAATATTGGATAGGAGGTAATGGCAAATGGCTGGATGAGTGGTACTCCATAGGTTATAATACCACCACTTGTCATACATACTTTAATAGCAAAACAAAACATTTATGACAGTTTTGTGAAATTAAAATGTGCAGGCATATATGCATACCAGATAATAAAGCTGCTTTGAACCAGCTTAGTCAGAGTTGAGTGAGTTTGCTTTGGCAGTGTGCTGCTGAGACTAATACCACCTATGAGGGAAGCTGGTGATTATTATTATCTATTATCTTAACTATTATCTTAACTGTTTTCATATGGACTTTGTAAATCAGAAGCAACATGATCATGAGCAGTGAGGTGCTTTGGTCCAAGTTTTATACCTTCCTGCTTTACTCAAATTGTGCCTCTCTTTGTTGGCTAAACTCACCACTTTATTCTGATTATTTTCAAGAGCTGTTGGAAGAACTCTGAGTAGAGCTTTTGCAACATAGAATATGCAGCTAACTCCAGAAGATGCAGCTGATTTAGCCCCATTTTACTCCTATAGACCTTTTCAAGTTGGTCCTCAAGGTCAAATATGATTTAGATGGTGTAGGAACAATGAATTCCAAGTAAAATTCAAGCATCAATGACAAGAACAAGCTTGTGGACTAAATATTGAATGAGATGAATTATGTTATGTTGCAAAGCAAGAAGTTGGACATGTTAAAGCTACATTGTCTAAGGCATTTCGCGGTTAAGAAGGGCGTAAAACATATACATAAACAAGTTTTCATCTACGAGTGGAACCAGTGGAACCTCAAGTGCAGCGATGACTGTACTTGATTGTGTACTGTTGCAGAACACGTTCCCCTTGTTATTTCAGCTCTCTGCTCTCCTCAGGTGATAAGTACCTGGCAAGGACCTAATTGCCCAACCCTGACTCCTTATTGAATGCTTCATGCTTTCATTCCACATAGTCCAATCACCTCCTTTGTATTTGTTTTTGGCAAATCATTTTTCTTTGATAGGTTAGTTGGAGTTTTTATTGTTTGTTTTTTTTTCAGTGTACCTTTCAATTTAGGCCTTGTTTTGTTATATTAATTACCATGATTTGGCACTCCCAACAGGTTTATGAAAACTTTGCACTTTGCTGTATTAAATAAATTATCCCTTTAATGTCTCGTCTCCAGTCTCTGGTTGCACCCCTTGCAGGGGGGGTGTAACATGTACATGTGTACTGTCTTCTTCTATTTTGCTTTTACTTTTCCCAAACGGAGCTCTAGCACCTATCAAACAAAGCCAGCAAGGCACTTTTAAAGCTCAGAGGTTTCTCCCTTCACACACAGAGTTGTTTGTCCATTCAGAGGCACTGCTGTAAAAATGGTGGTGCAAATGTGGCAGTTACCATGTATGTGAGGCCATTGCAAATAGATACTAATAGAAACAAAATTTTACATAAGGAATACAATTTTTCTATCATCGACTTTTGATTTTTGAAGTATTCGAAAGCGACTGGGATGAGAATCAGTACCTCCAACTCCGAGACCATGGTCCTCAGCCAGAAAAGGGTGGAGTGCTCTCTCCGGGTCTGCAATAGGGTCCTGCCCCAAGTGGAGGAGTCCACGTATCTTGGGGTCTTGTTCACGAGTGAGGGAAGGATGGAGCGGGAGATCAACAGGAGGATCGGTGCGACGTCTGCAGTTATTTTTTATGGGGAACAGAAATCCTTGCTTATGTTTCCCCTATAAATGCCAAAGAGTTGAGTTCAGCGCTGAAGGTCATGGATCTAAACAGCTCACACATATAGTATTTTTAATGCATTGTGATTCAACAGCATTTGGATTCCACAGATGTATCTTTCTGCTCTACCACTACTCATTTGGACTGATGGCTTTTACGCCAATGGCACTGCAATACAGTGCTACCGAAATCCTGTTTTATGGCATTTACATCCACTATAAACCAAGATTGCGTGGTTGATGTTAGTCCAGTTTTAATGTAGCTATAGTGTTACAAAAAACATGTGATTGAACTAATTTTTCATCTGAATGACAGGTACAATAGTAAACAGGGACTTGCCCAGTGACAAATTGTTTGTACTGTATGATTCATATCTCTTCTGGTATTGATCATAGCAGTGCTGTCCAGATGAAGGTGTCAATCATATTATAGATTCAGGTCAGAGTTTGGGATTGGGGGGGTGAAGCAACATTTTTTTTTTCCTTATTCTTTTTCAACTCTACTGTTGGTGAATATCAGATCCTGTGAAATCCTTGATCTTTACAATAATTCTCAGCATCAGGAAATTCCACCCTACGGTTGAATAAACCACATGTGAGAGGGGCTTAACTGCACAGCTCTTTATCTGATTCTGTGGACCAAGTTCTATCTTCACCACAAGCATGACAATAGATCTTAGCTGCTCTCAGCAGAAGGTGTAGTATGTTGGCTTGTGTTGCTTGAATTGACACTATTAACAATTCTATTACATCTGTTGGAATTGTATAGAAACACTGAAAAGATGACTCAAAGCATATGGGGATGAAATATCTAGCAAGCCTGCACTCCAATCAGAGCACTCGTCATCCAATTAGACGGGAAACGACAGATGGCTACATGGCAAGGACAGCTGGTTTTGAGATCTTAGCTGCTTGACTGTCTGTCAGTATGTCAATCATGAGGCTGAGATTGTCACCGCTGTCACAAATACACTGAAAGCACCCTGGTTCATAGAGATGAAGAGGGTTGGCACAGGTGTGTGAAGCAAAAGCTCCATCTAGTGTTGTATTTGAGCACCTCTGGTCTTGGGGAGTCTTTAAAAACATTATCCAAATAATCAAAGCAGTTTTTTGACATCCTTCTCTCTTTAAAATGTGCTCAGATCCTAATGGATTATAATATATTTTGATCCAATTTATACCACAATACTAGACCATTTATTTTTTTTTTCTTGGGTTTTACTTTATTCTTCTGCAGGAATATGGTGATATGTTTTATTTTTGAGTCTCAGCAAGAAATAAGCAAATGACATTATTTTAATATTGAAAAACAAAACTGATCTTTCCCAAATGCACAATAATATGTTAAAAGTGTAAGTAGTGGTATTTCATAGTTTGAAACAAGTTGCTGGTTTTTAGACAGTGAGTACAGCTACATTATTATAAGGACAATGACATCAACAAAAGTCATCATGCACTGCAGAAAAAGAAGCTATAAACCCTGTTGCTTCCACATCTTATCGACTCGACACTTTAGGAGTTCTGTTTCGCTGCCGAACTGCTGCACACACAAGCTTATCTGAGCTTTGCAAACACCTTAATATACCACTCCCTCACCCCCATCCCTACCCCCAACATACGCACACAGTGTTTCAAAGTCAAGCTTCCGACTGCAGCATGCTTATATGATTTGCCAGCAAAGAAGAAGAAAAAAATTAGATTGGAGGAAGAAGGAGTTTAGTCTGTGAAGCGTTAGGAATCAGTGCAACTGGGTTTCCTTTGAACACTTGCTATGTCAGATGCTACAATTCAGCCACGATGAAGAAGAAAGGATAAATAGGTTAATTGAAATATTAAGTGAGGTCATACACAGGAAATTGAATAACCCAAGTGCAATGCTGTCGAGAATAAAATAAGTAGTAAAACCGTTCCCTTTGACGTGGCTTTTAAAGGGATTATTTTTGAGAAAAGGCTTGTGTTGCTTCACACTGTGCTGTTACAGTAAAGTTTTTTTGGCAAGAGATATTTGTAGGACTAAACTTAACAGGGGTCAAGACGGGCATTTCAAATTTTACTCTATAAACTGTCAGTCTCAGTCCATGTTCACTTCAGAATCAATTTTCTCATGGCCCGTTATATGGATTTCTCTCTGATCGAATGCAAGTGAGAAACATACTGTGACTTGAGCCTTTAGATGTCCTTTGCCATACTGTGCTCCATTTGGCCTAACTGTGCACAGCAGGCAATTTTAGACACTTCCCTATCTTTGCCTCCCGTGGTTTACACTGTGTTTGAGCGATCATAAAACAGTCTAACACATCGGCAAGCATAAACTTGCACATAGGGAGCAGGAGGAAATGAAGCTTTGAGAGCTTTGATTGCGACTTCAGCCCCTGCAAATGTAGAGGGGGAAAAAGGGTCTAGCCTCAAATTGAGAATGAGAATTCAATGAAATTTCTCTCCTCTGTACATTAATAAAAAAGTTTGTAGGTTAAGCATAATCATTGTTATGAGTTCGCAAGATACGGTGTTCATTTTGGGTTTTTTTCTTCTGTAATTTCTATTTACAATAAAAGTACCATATTTTCACCTTCACAGAAATTAAATGTATGTTCACTTTGAAAGTTAAAGAAAATAAAATACAGAAAAACTGAGGTCAACAATATTTTCAGGACATTTTAAAGTAAATATGTTTTTCTGCTGGTCACTTTTCCCTTTTTAAATCTTCAAAGACACTCCTAAGCTCCTTTCCTTGCAAACTGCAACCACATTGCCTTGTTCCTTATGTGTGTTGGAAAAGAAAAGCTACTTCCAAGACTTCACTTAAAAAGCAAGAGCCAAGTAATCTTTAACTACAGCTACATAAAATCATTCTAAAAGCTGCATCAGTGCACTGTTTATCACTCTGCAGATTACTTAAATCTTCAATGATCCAATTAATATCATAGTTATTCTCTATAAAGATGATTCACAGTTTGATTGACTGTATGATGTGTGGTAAATCATTGTAAACATTACAGAACTGTTTACCAGTGTAGTACTGATCTGATTCAAATCTAGTGATCTGTGCATAGCATGCTGCAGTCTTATTGCATTATTTGTCACTTTCATGCCATTTCCAGTAATGATTTACGTAGGTAACTTGCACCGCCTACTTTATTTAACACTACAAAGTGATATATGTGGTCTTTGTATCAGTGTTAGAAAAATAAGTCAACACCATGAAAGAAAGTAATTCTCTCTTTTAGACCTGTTATAACACAGTTGAACTAAACTGAATTAAGGTTGTCAGAAATGATTTGATTTGAGACCCTCCTGACAGCAGTAGCTGCTATGGTTATTACCATGCCTCAATTCCACTGCAACAACTTCAGCATGACCCTTTTCTGAAATGGTAAATCAACTGACTACAGTAGAAAATTTCCAGGAATTAATAACCAATAAATTGAGTTGAAAAGTGATTTAATAACAAGGTAGAGTGTTAAAGAATTACTGACATCTAGTGGTGAAAATGGACAGAGAAATTACTTAAAATGTCAGACATTTGTGGATGTATGGTGGTCATGCTTCCACAACTTGCAAGATCTCTCCCCTCCCTCTCTGCTGTGCTTCAGCTCTGCTTCCTCAACCCCTCATTCCAAGACAGGCTGTCTTCTTTGACAGTAATCATGGCAGCTGTCTGATTGACACTGGCCCCTTTAGGCTCCCGCTGCTACTTTTACAGAGGCATGGCTGAGTCTTGCAAATCAAATTAAGAGTAAAAGGTGGAGCCAGATTGTCTGTCAAAGTATTGTGATTGTTCGGTAAGTTTTTTTTTTTTTTTAAAGTCACCCATGTCTGCTTTATTTCTAACATAAAACTGTGTTCCAACACCTTTGTATTTGCTCAGGTTTTATAACAACCAGCTTTATTTGAGGCAAAACATTGACACTGTGCAGAAATAAATATTTTTAACCACCTTCCAAAACCTGGTGACCTTCCAAAATTATAAAGTGCTAATCCGGAGCCACTACAATCATATAATAATAAAAATAATGTTTCCTGTTTAAGGTCCCATATTATAGATTCTTTCAACAATTTCATATAGGTGTCAGAGGGCCAACAACATTGTTTTTAAAGTGTATTACCCCAAATTCAGCCTTGGTCCTTAATTTCAGCTATTACAAAAATTGCTGTAGTGAGCTCTACTGAGAACGGGCTGTTTCTGTGTCTGAACCTTTAAATGTTAATGAGTGGGGCCTGTACATGCCCCTATCTGGGAGATTCTGGGACGCTCTGTGATTTTAGAGCTGGTCAGTGACAGTATCCACTACTGGGGTAGTGGTTATTTGCCTTTGTGAGATCACAAAAGGGAAGATCTCAGACTCGCCCGTTTGAGCACACATTCACTAAAAAGTAGACCAAGCAAGTAAGAGAGGTGACAGAATTTTTTCATTTTTGGGCCTCATACACAGGCTATGAGGACACATATGAATGTTAGAAAAACTTTAGAAAATGAATGTTGCATAATATGGGACCTTTAAAAATAACAATAGTTCTGCTTTAAACTGCATGAATGTGTACTTCTGCACATTCTAAAGGTCAAAATTATTAAATATTTACCTTCAGTCAGAACCACTATAAATCATGTACTATGAATATGATTGCAGCAAGCCATAAGTATACTGTATGAATATGAATGATATTTTCACTGCTGTGACCTTGATGGTGAGAATGAAGTCCTGGAGGCTGTCTGACAGTTTGAGCTGAGGCTGAGCTTTCTGTTGACACCCTGCTGGTGACTCATAATTCGCTGCTGGATATTTTATATTACATACTACTGTAATTCTCATCCTGGGAATGATTGCCTCGCTCATTTCTTTCCCTAAGTATTAAATACGCACAGCGAAAGCCGCAGAGTAAACTACAAAGCTGACTTTAATGTTATTGACTTATATGCTGAATTTAAGATAATTTAATCAGATGACATACTTTATAAAAATACATTATTGATAAGCTTAATTTCCAATTATATTCATGGTTTTCCCCAAGTACCATATCCTGCTTCCCATGCTGGTTAAGTACAGTGCTGGGTTTATGTGTAGATACTGTGTGCACACAGAGTGAGCAGAAACACACCAGTGATAGAAACTCCTCACAGACATGCACACATACTCACATTCCTCTGCTTGACTTCCACCCCTTTCATAATATCTGCAGGAATGAGGGTGTTTTTGTATAAAGACAGAATAGGAGACAGTATTTATTATAACCTGCTGGAGCCCCAGGGGCTCACCACCTCATATTTCATCTTAATGTATCTTCACTCACAGCCTTGCATTTTTTTTTCTGTCTCACAGTATAACCAGGAAAACTTCAGAGGAGAGAAACTACAATGGCGAAGCAGGTGACTTGGTGCTCACAGTCAGTCTCACCTTGGCCTTATCTGGGGCTTCCATATCTCAACTGATTAAACTGCCTACATTAGACTGCGCTCTCACCGGATGCAGCCTAGTGTCCCCGGGGAGCAGGAGAGGAACGATGGGCTTTTGCTGGAGCAGGGAGTGTGGCAACAGGCCTTCCTGGGCAGGCCATTATATGCCCTGCAATGCCGAATGGGTGGGCCCCATTGTGCTGCTCTGCATCAATGCTTTCTTTTCTCTGATGAGGCCCACGGAGCCCGTCGTGACAGACTTTCTCATGGGGCCATCTCACCACTGGGGAGGCGAGGTACTGAACTATGTAATGAAATATGCTACTGATTTGCAGAGACAGACACCTTTGGGTTACTGTTTTATTATTGTGTAAATTTATATATTGTATAAAGATTTAAAAATAATGGATATTCTGATAAGAAATATTTGGTTTCGGGGAACAATTGCTATATATTGACATATATTGTATGAATCGGTATGATCAGTTTTCTGATGCATCCAAAGGCTTTTCTGTCTTTTGTTCTTCCTTTGTTTGACCTGCAAAGAAAGGAAATTCCAGCATGACAACAATATCATAACTATATCATAACCAAAATACTGGAAATATTCCCAACAACACAGAGGAAAAGTAGTAATTGTGTCCATTGAGTTGGAAGCTGTAAAGTCAAAATTATCCCTATCTCCCAATAATAAACACCCTTTAAAAAATTCCTGGGTCCAGACGGTATCTGGGTCACTCTCAACATATAATTACATGTTCCATATTCCATTTCTTCCATTTCTGGAAAATTTAATCAAAATCTGTCCACAGCTTTTTGAGTTATGTTGCAAACAGACACACACACAAACCGAAGCTGCCAAAAACATAACTGCCTTGGCGGAGGTAACTAATGAAGCCCTGCCAACGTTTCCCCTGAAATGCATCACACACACAGCCAGCAGATGGCACTCTTTTGACTTTATCAAATGCGTTGAAGCAGCAAGTTAACTTCACATAGTGATTCTGTCTGGACTACTTCTACTACACGTTCAAATACATGTGTTGTAAAAATGGCTTCCATAAAGGTTACAATGTATTGTGAAATAGGGTAATTTCGCTGTAGCCAAGATCATAAGTAGTCCTATCACCTAAAATAACTGTCATCGCAACATATCCAGTGATTTTATGTCACCAAGGCAACAAGAAATAATTTATCAATTTACTTAACAGGAGCTTGGTAAAAAGAATTAAACCTAAAAACAGCAGATTTTCTCCAACAACAGCTAACCCGGCATCCATCTTGCATCCTACCTCTACTCTGAGCTCTGTCCAGCCAGTAAAAGTCAGTCCAATGTCGACTCTTGTCTTATTTCTTATGTTTTTCTCTGCCTATTTCTATCTTTCTTTTCCTCTCTTCTTCTAATAATGTCTTCTTGTGTTTCTTTAATGAATCAGCCACACATATTGTGTTGATATTGAGTTGCTGACGTGTGATATGGTGCTCTCTGTAAAACCATGCATCGCCCTAACAAAAAAAAAAAAAAAAAAAAAAAAAATTACATAGAGCTACTTTAACATTAATCATTTTCTAAACAAGACTAAGCAATTATTTTGTTTAAACACAACCTGGAATTTATCCTTTCTCAATGTAATCCCGTCTGGACTGCTACATTGCCAGTTTAGCAGGTTGTCTGACAGCAATATTTTAGACCAGATGTAAAATATTCAGAGTGCTGATATTTGCCCTGTTTTGGACTCTGTTTAGAATACAGCTTTCGAAACACATTTGAAACCCTGAATGATGTTGCTCCTTTGTAATTAAAGATCATAGAGTTCACTACAAGCCAACAAACTTTTAGTTTTCAGAACCCTCTCCTGTGGAACCAGCTGCCAGTCTGGGCATGAACCATTGCTAGCTTCTCTGCCAATGCTTGAACTTCCCTCTTTGAAAGTGCTTGTATTTAACTTAGCAACCTTTTTGTGCTCCTCTTTACCTATCTTTAGCTTGTCATACTTTTAACCATAACCTTTTATTATTACTGATTTATTTCACAGCTCCACATCTTGATTTGTAGTCTTCTTATCCTTACGCCCCACATAACAAAAATGTAGAATATTTGAGGCTTTCAGAAGATCATTTTAAGTACCAGATCCATCACATGTTGCATTATTCAATTATAACAATCATTCTTTCTCTTTATTATCAAGCAACAGGCTATTTTTTCTCATTTCATGAAAAATTCATATGCAACTGTAGTAAAGTGATTTCAGCATAAATTTCACTAACATCAGCAGATATGTCACATTTATGTGATGCACGGAGAATGAAGTGATGACATAAAGTTTGAAAGCAGACTGAGGAGGTAAGGAGAGACTTTACAGCATCATGCCTCACCGGTGGCAATAGAAAAACGGGGTCCTTCACACCTCTGCAATGACAATCACTTTGTGATGCACAATTAAGGCAGAATGAGACCTGCATCATTCACACACATTGCAGCAGGTAAACTCAAGGTGCTCTCATTTAAAGATCAACCTAAGTGATTTAAATAAATACATAATACCTCAACATGTGGCCATCAGTGGGTGTTAAGATTTAAAAACAAAGTTTGTAAGAAAAAGTACTCATGTTAAAAATTTAAGTTTCTAACATTAATACATTAGTTCTGGTAGATTTTTTTACTCTGATAAAAGGCAAAATTTTCTTTTTTATTTATTAATTTATTTATTTTACAGCTGTAAGTATTTTATTATTTTACCTACACTGAGATATTCAGTTTCTAGAGACAGAGTACCAGCTCTGAGCGTTAATAAAGTGTGTCATGTTCATGCTAGATTTCTGGGGTTGATATGATCACTCTGGAAGTTGATGTATTGAAATGATTTGTAATTGTGTATAAAAGAAAAAAATGGGTTCCATTTATATAAACATAAAAAACAACCACAAACAACAAAACAAACAAACAACCACTTACAAGAAAAAATAACTCATGTTGGCTCAACTACACAGGTCAGATCTCATCTTTCTTTATGGATCTAATGTTGACCTGAAACTACTTGACTGTCATATTGGATGATGTCGTTCTCTGTATTTGGGACTTTCAAAATCCACGATAAATATATTTGCAGTATCTGTTGAAGCACTCACACATTTCTGTGGATGGTGATCTGCACATTTTGAAATTGAGAATGCTTTTTAGAATTTAACATTCTGGTTGTTTTTATTTTTTTTTTATTTTGCATAATAAATTTTAAACTATTAGAAATGTCTTAGCAAACATGAATTTATGTATCTGTTCATGCAGGTTACATTCATTAAGTAAGTCCACTTCATTTATAAAGCACATTTCCAAATAAAAATTACAAACAAAATAGAAGAAACAAGAAAATATAAAACATAATAGTGAAGACTAAACATGTTTAAAATGGTTGGTTTTCAGCCAACTCGGAGTCTCAGGCTCAAAGGAAGGGAGCTCCAGAGAGTCAAAGCGATTATTGTAAAGGCTCTGTCACCTTTAGCTTTCGAACATATCATTTGACCTAAGGGACCTGATGGGTGCAGATCTACAAAAATTCTCTGATACAAGTCAGTGCTTGACAATGTAATGCACTATATGTTAAAGCCATAATTTAAAACCTCCAGTGGTTATGAGAGGATCTATGTGTGAATTGTTTATATGGCATATATAAAAATAACAGTTGTGTCATCAAAAGGTCATTGCAGTATATCTCCTTCTCTCCCAATCTTGCATTGTAAAAAGAATGTATTTTAATCCTCTCTATGATTGTTTTGTAACCTAAGTAGTTATAATTTCTTTCCAAAAAGAAAGTGATATGGTTGAGCAAATAAAGTGTTACAGATTCATTAACTGAATGTAACTTGGAAGTGAAAAAATAGTATTTTTTTAATCTTGAACTTAAATCACAAACATGTCATTGTTTATTAAAGAAAAGTGCAACATTGACCATCCAACTCTTCTGCCTTTCTTCTTATGAGGATAAGGCTTCTTAAAGGAAACATTTGAGAATGACGGGTGCTCTGATGTGAAAAAAATTTAAATGAATGATATTTCTTTTCTGCTGCCTGTAGGGAGCAGTAACTACATAACGCCATTATTGGTCATATTTCAGGGTATGAACAAATTGTCTATATGAGTGTTTTCCATTGAGGGACATGCTGGAGGCGCCCAAAGCCCCACCTGGAGACTGTTAGTGTAGCGGAGGGCATTGAGGTAATTTTCACCCAATGAAGATTTTAGTAGCGTGTGCAGGCAATTTTTTCACTTTTATCATAAAGATTTGCAAGGTGGCAGAAAACCGTTAAGATAAATGTAAATTTATCCTCTCTTAACTAGCTTTCAAACAACTATCTTTGGGACAAGTTGTTTTCCTTAACACTCCCATGGCACTGATCATTTACTGTATTCGCATAATTCTTTTGAATTATGCACTATGTTAGGCTCTAGATTTACAGGTTTTAATGATGCATATGTACAGATGTACATCCAGCCCTGGAGCAGATGGATTTACTGTTAAAGGGAACGTATCATGCAAAATCCACTTTTTTAAGCCCTTAAATACCTGTTTTTGTCTTTTCCAAGCGGTCC
>JBAGKP010000016.1:4981769-5007275 GCA_037177255.1 Melanotaenia maccullochi | reverse complement strand
GGTGGCATCAGGGGTGGCCAATCAAACCTTGGGGGTGGCACCGGCCCCCCTGGCCACCCTATTGAAACCGCGTATGCTGCCATGCACCAATATAAATGCATGTGCACGTAATTTACAACGCTGAGGTGCATGCCTAAAAAACAAAACTTCCCCAAAAGCACCTGTGTAATTTGAGCTCTGACCCCACTACACCGTCCCACCCCGAGCTGGACCCCTTGATATAATCATGGCCTCAGAATAGCATGTAATTCATTGAGAGAAGAAGGGGAATAGAGTGGGTGGTAAGAGGGGGTGAGCAGAGCTTAATAGGTTCGTAAAATAAAGAAAAAGGATGTTGTTCTCTCAGGTGAAACAGAGTGAGGGAGTAAAATTTGAAGGACGGGATGAGGGATAAAAAAAGAGCTGATCTATTAAAAATTAATGGAAACTATCAAAAGGCAAGTTGGAGAAGTAAAATTTGGAACAATTTTAGGGAATGGTAATTTGTTAATTGGATGAAGTACAGAAGCACAGATGGAAAAGGGAAATGGTTAGTCATGGAAAGTCCAATATACCTAGTGGTCAGATGAAGAGGGAATAATAAAAAGAATATTTGAAACTGATGGAGAATTTGACGGTACAAATGACAAAATGTGATGGAGACTATGAATGAGGGAAGTGTAACCTGAGAATGAAATATGAAAGCTTCTTCCTTAGAGGACAAAAAACTTTTTAAGGCTGGATGACATGGGATAGAAAAAAAAAATCACAAAAAAGTGTGGGAAGAAAAGAACAAAACGGTAACAGCTACAATCAAACAGATACAGACTGTTGTCACACAGCAGTGCATCATTTGAGCGTGATGGAGCTGAGAGGCATTATAAAGCCAGTAGAAGAGAACAGCCAGATATACTATATGTATTAAAGCATCCTGGCAAAACCTATGTCAGATTTAACTTTAGTTGGGTAAGTGGCAGTTAGAAGGTGGCTGTGATGGGAGCGCTGCATTAGCAAGGAGCACTGAGGAGAAAAGGGGGGAATGCACCATTTAGTTTCAAGACACTGGCACCAGGAAAACTTTATCCAGAAAAGCATGAACTATGTGACATTCTCTACTGTGTGTAAAAATTACTGACACCTGGAGGTAAAATGGGCATAGAAATTACTTCATATGGCAAGTACAGTTGCTAATGGATGGTTCCCGACTCAGATAAACATGTTATGATATGCAAGTGGATCCAGTGGCCTCAGGTGCTGCGATGACCACAGGTACCTACGTCAACATTGCTCTACTGTACATGTGTTATGTGTTCTTCTATCTGCCTTTTAAGACATTACTTATCCCAAACAGTGTTCTAACACGTATCAGACTGAGCTGCAGAACCTCAGAGTTTTCTCACTTCCTTCATAAGAGTTGTTTGTCCATTTAGAGACACTGTAGTAATAAAGGTGGCACAAATATGGCAGCTGCCAAGTATGTGGACCCACAGCAAGTGGATATAAATAGCTCATTTTGAGGGAAATTTGCATTTAGTTATTTTAGTGAGGGGAAATGATACCAATGCAGTTGATGATATAAATTTTTTTTGTCATTGATCTTTGATATTGCTACACCTTTGTTGCACCTTTTGCGCATAGAAGGACAAAAGAAGTTGACTTCATTTAAGGCAAGGCACGTTTATTTGTGTAGAACATTTCATGTACAAGATAACTTAAAGTGCTTCATATAAAATATTAAGAGCATTAAATATGAAACAAAGGAAGTAGTAATAATTCCAACAGCCAAACCTGGAAAGAGGTTTAACCAGCAGACTGGTAAAATTTAGGCCCATTGTTTTAATATCTCATGTAAGCTGATGGAAAGTGTGACAAATGAAAGGCTTACGTATTATTTACAGTTTGTTGACATCAAAGTGGGTTCAGGAGAGGAAGAGGCATAATGGATCCAGTATTGTGTTTGGAGGATGGGATTAAATGAGCTGAAGAAATTCAAGAGTGAGTTGCTGCAGTATTTTTGATATCACGAAAGGCATGTTACATGTTGTGGAGAAAAGGATTAATGATTAAACATCACTTTATAGGAAATAAAGTGCAACTTTTTAACTGGGTCATGGACCTTCTTGAAAGAGGATCTGTATTAAGTAAACATGTTGAAAAAAATGGAACACCTCAAGGGATCCAACTTTATTTTCAGCCATGGTTAATGACATATGTGGAAACTTCAGTGGATGTTGGTGGCTCAGTGTTCGCAAGGGTGTAGGTTTAAGTTCCTGCAGAGGCCCCTTATGATAGAAGTTTATTTACAATATCATGTAATTGAGTATTTTCTGACCTCTGATTGCAGCCTCTGCTTCCAGTGTGAGCTTTTTAAAGTTTTTATCATTTTTTCTGTATTTTGTTGACATCAAGTGTTTTCTGCCTCTTCTCCTGCAGTTCGTTTTGTTTCCAGAGACTTTGTCCTACTTTAGTCACTGCAATTAATTTTCCTACCTACCTGTCAAGCCTGTCCTAGCTTCCTTTCATCCAGCTTATTATCCCACATTTAAACCCTGCACAGTTCAGCCAAATACCTGAACCCATTAAATAAATAACCAAGTAATCCTCAGTCTAGCTATCGCTCTGATTTTCAAATTTGGTCCTTTATAAAACGCTGTGTAAAAATAAATTGGTTAGGTAAAGAGCCGATCTGAAAATAGTCCTTCCAGGAACCAGAAGCTCCACCTCCAAAAGTAGACATGCCCACACACCACTGCCAGAGCATGACAACAGGTTATTTCGGTGAATACTTTAAAATCTATTTGCAATGTAAGTATGTCAGCTTTTCTTCTCTTTTTTGGACTTAATTATGTTCTGTGAGAATAAATGTATTTCTTATTTGAACAATAACTCAAATATTTAGGTCTTTAAAGGTTTTTGACAGAATTTGTTTGACTGTTTAAGGCATGGATGGTTTTACTCTTTTTTGTTGGTGCTTTTGCCATCTGCCACCTTTTTCTTTTTTTCTGATTAAAACAGTTCACATACTAGAATTCTCTGCTGTGCAACCCACACAAAGTATTATACAGCCAACTTTCTTTGGCACTTCATTGTCAAAGAAAAAATAAAACTTCAATCTGCTCCAGTGCTTCATCCAAAATTCTGGAAATGCTGTTAGTTTAATTGAAAAAACACTGAAAAACAATTTTATAGATTCATTTAACCCACAGATCTACCCCTTGTTTTTTTAACACAGAGAAAGGGACAACTGAAATAAATTTAGTAATTAAATATCAGACAGGTGTGACGTTTCCCTTTAAAGAACTGTGAGTCACTACGGAGGCTGTTCCTGTTGTTATATGAGTTTTTTATGAGTTTTATATGAGTTTATTCCTGAAGCAGCCTGTTTTTTTTTTTTTTTTTGTTTTTTTTTGTCTGGCCAGTTATCAAAAGAGCCTGATAGGTGACATAAAAAGAAAACTGTTGGGCTCAGAACATGTTAAAGGATGACACTTAGTTTCACTCATCTTACAATATTGAGTTGAAGTGACCTGACCAGTCTTATATGTGAGAGTACTTGTTTGCAAAATCAAGATCATAGAATTTTCTTAGCAAACGTTGTTGACAGCAGCTGAAAACCATGTTTTTGTAAATGCTTTGCCACCTTCTAACTCAAAACAAATTGATATGACAGTAGATAAAGTAAACTCTTCTAAATGTTAAGGCTGGACAGATTGATCCAAATAGATAGTAAAAATCGATAGTATCGATCCTAAGGGCAGTATTGATCAATACCACCGTGATGAGATCAGTATTTTTCTTACAAAATGCTTTGAGGGGAAAAAGAATGTGAATGAGAACGAACAAGGGGTAGGTTTTGCTTTCGTTTAGACAATTTTCACTGTTGACTTAATTTTCCCAATTAACTGTGTCATAAAAGGGAATACCAAAGTTATTTTATTATTTTATTATTTTGTTAGGTTGTTGATGTTATTTTAAATTGTTTACTAACAAAACAAGCTTAAATAATTTATTTTTGGTTCTGCCATTCAGTTATTTTAAAAATGTTTTATTTGACAAAAACCTTTATACTGTGTTCGATTATGATAATAATAATGACAGATAATTAAAGGCAAAGTCATTAAATGATTGCAAAATTTCAAGAAAAAAGTATCGCTATCAATTTTAGTATCGGTAATATTTGCCCTGGATTTACTTTGTATTGGATTGATACCAACATTTGCGGTTTCAACCAGTTAATACAAGGATACCGTGTATGGACATCTTTAGTGATTTTTAAAGGCAATTAATTGGGCAAATTGATTAGTCATGCTATTATTAGGGTGGACATTTAACACATTAATAATGTCTTTGTCTATTATTTGATTGAGTTGTCCACTAAAATACTTATAAATAAATAGTGTTGCATGTTTACAATTCTGTTGCCTCTAGTGGCCTTTGGACAGGAAAAGGGTTAAGAAAGTGACAGAAGGGTGACATGAAGCAAAGGGACCTGGATTCAAACCCAGACCATCTAAATGAAAGACCTGCTTCTGTGCAAGACAGCTGCCTAGGTGAGCTAATTACTACCCCACAAAAGCATTTGTCATAATTAATTGACTCTCCATTCTAGTCCAGTGGTGTCATACATGTGACCCAAGGGTAAAGAAAAAAAAAAAAAAAACTGCAAGAGGGTTTAATGTGACCCGTAGGATTAATTAGGTAAATGTGGAAATGAAAGAGGACATTAATTGCATTTTTTTTAAAATAAAACTTCAACAGCTACTAAAGGTTACATGTAAAAATCTTGATAAGCTTGTATTTCTTTCCACTAAAACTACAAGAAATATTTTTGGAGTTTTGATTTATGATTATTATGCTTTTATTGGTGTGGCCTACTTGAGAGCAAGTTGCAGTGTATGACCTGACCTAAAATATGTTTGGCGTCACTGAACTTGTCTTATTGTGTCTTTTAGTGAGTTTTTATTGTATGGGTAGACTATGCAGAATGAATCTAGATCACCACAATGTGTGTTAAAATTTCCAGATGAGTTGAAAAACTGCGGTGCTGCTGTGGTCTGTTTCCTCCACTATAGCTATAAACAATGGCAGAAACAGCTGTTAAGCTTTCCTGCCTGTGGTTGGGGTCAGAGGCAGACTGGGAGAAAAGATTCAGCCCAGGCATTTTGGCTAACACTAAATGATCATGCACACCACAAATCTTTGTGTTCCACTAAATGTGAATATCAGCCATACAACTGCTTAAAGCCACTAAAACCATGCAGTGAGTTTGCAGAAATCAGTGTGAGTGGACACATTAAATACTTACACCAGTTTACACCAAAACGTTTAATTTGTTAATGAAATAAACATCTATAGTTTAGCACAGTCATGAATATTAGATCATCATTCATCCCACTTTGTGTTTGAGGGAGAAATAAAATATAACAAACATGACAAAGACTTTTCTTCTTTCTGTTTGGTCAATATTTAAAATCTCATACTGGAAATGTGTAAAATACCAAACTGACTGCGTTGTGTCACGTCGTTTTAAATACAAATTACTGCATAATGATGAAATGAAGAAATGTGACAATTACAACTTCCAGGAGAACATTTCCGATTAGTCATAAAGAGAGACGGGGAGGGACAAAGACACAGGAAGCTATGACACAAGCAGCTGTGCAGCTTCATGAAGGTCACACATCCCTGGTCAGCTTTGTGGGCGATATTTTTCATCACGCTCCCTTTGTGAACTGCTTACAAAAGCGCTGTGAAAAAACGGTTCATATAATGTTTGTAATTAATTACTGAGTGCCATGCAGACAAAAGGACATGTCATTTCAAGAGTTCATATTTGAGCATAATTTCTTTCTCTTTTTTCAAGGTTTATAGTCAAAGCCTTTGATTGACAAAGCTTTTATTGTATTTGGGTTTTCTGCTCCACAGATGTTATACTGGACCATTATCATCTTTAAACACATAATCATAACGAATGTGTGTGATTTGGATAATGTTTTCAGGTCATTAATGCAACATAACTGAAGCACAACTGTTTTCTAAACATTACCTATTATGGGCTGGACACACAGGAGGCGACGTTTCTCCTTCTCATTCATTTCCTATGGAACTTGCGCAATGAGCCGAAAATCCTCGCCCTTCTCCAGCCAAGCAACAGGTGACATTCTTGCATGTGAAATGTGCTTGTTCACGTGCACATGGGAGCTTTTGATGTGACATAAGAAAAGAGAAAAATGTTAAATTTTTGTCGCTGTCACATGGCACTACAACCAACCACCGTGGATTTCATTGACTGAAATGACTGAATGAGTGAAGAGCAGGCTAAACAGCACAGTCTGCAACACTTTCAACATGGAGGAACAGATCATTTTAGTTGTCTGACTTTCCCATACTTCACAATACTTCATGCAAAGATTATAGAGATGTAAATGGAAAGGCAGCTGCGTGACACCAGGGTGAATTTGCCCAAACGTAGATCCTGGATTTATCTGGATCAGCCTTGAGGTCCGTCATCAAATGATTAAATTCACCATATTTCCTTGTTTGAACCCAGGGTTGTCTTTCTCTTTGTACAGTAGAATCAACAGCAAAATTTCTGTCAATTTGAGCAAACTCTTCTAACTCTTCGTCCTTCATGCCTTGTTTGTCACGGACTGCTTTGAAAATGTCAAAATTCCCTCCAATATTATAACCAATCACATTTCTTGGAGGAAAGCGATCTGAGAGCATTGGTCGCCTCCTGTGTGTCAAGCCCATCTGACGTTCTAATATACTGTAACTCTTAGAACGCCGCTTATGATGTAATAATCTTTAATCAAGGCCAGTATGTGGAAAATTAACCATTTTAAGTATGTTTTACACAAAGTGCATGTGAAACCTCAAACAGCAAAATTTCCTCTTCATTGAATTCATTAGAATAAATGTAAATTGCTGCTAAATGATTTTACTTGTACGTCTCCAGTATTTAACTGTGTGAATGTATGTGGATAGAAACTGAGTATAGCAAAAGCAGAATGAAATAAAGACTTGTGTGTAGGCAGTGCTTATGTCCGATTGTGTGTGTGTGTGATTTTATGTAACACTTGGTTATCTATTTGCTGGCAGAAATGAT
This sequence comes from Melanotaenia maccullochi, assembly GCA_037177255.1. Taxonomy (NCBI): domain Eukaryota; kingdom Metazoa; phylum Chordata; class Actinopteri; order Atheriniformes; family Melanotaeniidae; genus Melanotaenia; species Melanotaenia maccullochi. The sequence goes on along the minus strand of JBAGKP010000016.1, from coordinate 5,000,188 downwards.
CTGCTCTCTGCCAGTACACCTCCTCTGCACTCGCAGCTCCTTGCAGATCACATCTTCCTCTGCAGATTGCAATAAGATAAACGTTCCCTCTCTCTACCTTCTCCATACAATATGCTCCCATGCTTGTCATTGCCATTTTCCATACAATTTGACGCGCTAACAAATAAAGATGCCAATGCAATTCTTGTCTCCGTGCATGTGCAATATTGCCCCACACATAACAGATGAACAATGCTGTGAGATAATTGGGTTGCTTGACGACCAAATCATGCTCGTGCACCAATTTTGCATGCATATGCAGTCGTTGGCTGTTACGCAGCATCTTTTGTAGAGATGCAATTTGTAGTAAAACAAAGAACACCTAAAGTCACAGTCCTTCACACTGGTTTTATATTCAGTTTTCTAAGCATTTTTCTGTATGAGAGAGAAAAATTCAAACTTGTGCATGGAGCTGTCTAACTAGAAAGAAGACAACCAAAATATAAACACTTTGCTGATGCATTGGTAAGAGTCTAAAATGCTTTAAAAGTTTTCCACAGTGTAAGTCTGAGTCCCAAATTTTGTTTACAGAGAGGAAACATGTTTTTACTGCATTTTCTTCGAAGTCTGCTCCTAGAATCATCTCGTATCGTGCTAATTATTACTTTATCGTTAATTATACAATCCAAAATAACAAATTGTTTTCTTGTTTTTATTTTGTACATTTTCAAAATTGTGAATAACATGAATCGTTATTTTTTTCCAAAGATTTCTTAAAATATTTTAGTTCCCAGTTATAAATTCTAGGTAACATGTTTCCCACATAATTGCTTTCATCAGTCTCAGGACAGACTTCTACATACACTGTTTTTTTTTTTTTTCTTTTTGCCAGACAAATTTATGTTCTCATCTCCTCAAATAAAGCATCACTGAACAGCACTTCTCCACCTCACAGATGTGTTCAGGGTTGTCCTTGGAGATTTCCCTGTGCAAACAAAGCTCTCTTCCCCCTCTGTCTCTCTCTGATTCCACCCCCTCTGCCGCTATCCATCTCGGCTGCTCTCCCCCCTACAATTTCACACCAATGAGAGTGCTGCATGTAGCTCCCACTCACTGGCATCAGAAACACGAGATATCTTCAGTCCTGAGCTGTACAATTTCATACAAATACACAGCATTGGCTAGACAGAGGCTGCTTTCTGCCAAAACGCACGTTGGGGATAGACATTGATAAAAAAGAAGGGGAAGAAGAGTCCAGCTCATCCCTCACACACCAGGCTCAAGGTAAAAGATCCATATTAATCTACTGGATGACAGAGTTATGTAATTCTGCTGTGGACACTGAGCTGTAGTTATTCTTCATGCTTCACAGGGCTGATTATAATTGGTGGCTTATAATGAAAGCAGACTGCAAATTAGACAGAAGATTGCTGATTTCACACCTTTGTGGCAAATGTTAAATAAAACTATTGCATGACAGACATACAAGCAATCAATCCATCTGATATTAGGGGTGTGTGTATACTGCATGTCCAAATGTCTTCCTAAGAGATAACTAAAAACATGCTTTCAATACCATTTCCTGTGAGAACTATTGAGTTCACACCCTCCCACCTTCCCTCCTTTGATGCCGGTAGCTCTGAAGGCTTTTCAGTCCAGTAAATGTCACTCACTAGGTCTGTCAAAGATGGAGTAAGACTTTGAAGCCCACACAAGTTCCACCTCAGGATGAGGTATTTTCAAGTCCTTCCTTGATACCTGCATGGTTCTCTGATAGCCCCATTATTCCTCCTTGCCTTATACTAACCTGTCATTGACCATTACACTTAAAGGGTCAATTTACCTGAATTACTACCCCCACATGTTTCTCCCCTCTTGCTTCTTTGGTATTGTGCTACTATGTACTGTTTGCCCAGAGTAGTCCATCTTTTAAGAAAGGTGATGTTATCTTACAGGAATGTGAAAGAAGCACAGGCTCTTTGGGGATGTGGTGGTGGTATGTAACAGGATAAAATGATATCCTGGCACCATAAAATAAAATAAAAAAGTGGATTTGTTGTAGTGAACATGCTTTTATAGACACAAGGTGTGGCTTTAGAATGTCACAGTGGTTTACTGCTTACACAGACCAGTTAGATCCTAGTTTAAAACTTTTTGTTTTCTTTAATGCTTTATAGGATGTTGTGTTTCTTTAATTCCTGCTTGACAAGGAACGGCTTTCTTTATATATAATGACAAAGAAACTCAACTTATGATCTTTAAAAAAGTTAATATTGGACCATTTATATAGCCCCCCAAAAGTTAAAGTTTAAAAAGAAGTGTATTCTTTCGTTTCAAGTTACTGACAACTGTTGTGAAGATTAAAACTGCTGATTTTTCATGGTAAACAAGAAACTACTGCTAGCAGCTAATAAGCTAGGTTTAGCGCAAACAGTGCAAGGAGGGGAAATATCTACCCAGGCTCAGTCTCTGTTAACCAAATCCTTAAACAAGCATGTCTAAAGTGCTCCACTAAACAAACTATATCTTGTGAAGCTCTAATTACTCTGAGTTAGAGGTGCTGCTTTAGGCATTAGTGCTACTTTTACCCAAGACTTAGCAAGCTGTTGCTGCACTTTCAGTGTTTGTGCTAATGTGACTGACTTCTGGTGTTACTACCATTGTAGCAAAATAATCCATTCATATTCCTTGTCCCAAATAAAATTTATTTTTTATCTGCCAGTTGACATTACCACTATGCTTCTAGTTTCCAAAATCAACTGTAACTGGCTTTTTAATCCATTGTCATGAAATTCCAGTATTAACGAGCTATCATGCCTTTGACAGCCACGGTTTCTATCTGAGCTCAGATTTGTCAACATTTATTTAGTATGTCAGCTTCTGAGTTCATCCAGATATACAGTTCTCTGCCTCTTATAGCTGCTTTATACTGTTATGAGAGTTTAATTAAACAGTAATAGAGGAGGATTCTCAGTTTAACAGAATACACCATTGGCAGTCAAATATGTTTTTTTTAAACATTAAGTGATCATTAGTATTATGAAGGTTAAGTTTTATGGCAGAGATAATAATAAAAGCTGTGACTAAGTTAATTTATTGTTTTTATAGATCCACATTACAGCACGGTGCTTACACAGTCATGTCTTGCATTAGGAAGAATCTAACATTGATCAGTGACTATAGCTTCCAGTTAGTTACACAGTTACACAGTTACACTACATCTATGAGACCAACTGTTTGTATATATACGTATTATACGCACTTAACTCTTTTTTTTAAAATGAGAAAAACTTGACAAGGACATTGTTGATGTAGAGAGGCAGATTGTTTATAGGGAAGCCTCATTTTTTTTCCCTTACAGCAAATGACAACATTTTAAATTATTTTTACTAAAAAAAAAGTTACTTATTTGGATTTTAAAGATGCTTGTGTCAGTGAGTACTGGCATGTTTAGTGTGTATGAAAGCAATCAGCTAATGCACATAAAAATATTCATTCTAATCCAGGAGTGTCCCTGTCTACAGCAGTCTGGGTTAATGTTATAAAGGATATTTGCTGCACGACATGTATTAACCCCCCTCACACACACACGCACACACACACATACAAACGCCTCCCTCCAATTCCCCAGACTAACATAAAATATTCATTATAAGAACATTTATAATCCTTGCAGCATTTAATATCCATAAAAGGTATTCGCTAATGCATCATAGTTCTCAAACCTCAACCTCAAGAGAAGCTAAGCGTTATCTCCAAATATTGCCTCCATGCAAGTGCACAACAATCAAGGTAATACCATTTTAAAAATGTGAACAAATCAGAGCTGTTTTCATTTTAATCTCTGGCAGTAAGGAGATTACATGGAAACTGTTTACACCTACGTCTGGAGATTACTCAGAGTAACCAGAACATTCACCCTTGAAATGATTTGGATATATGTAATACTAAAACTAAAACTAAAAACAGCTAAATCTCACCTTTGGCAAGTTATTACATTAGTGTTAATGCAAAACAAAGAAACTGAACTGTTTCACTAAAAGACTAGTACAAAATTCTCTTTGAAATGATTTTAAAAGTTCGATGTTCGGTCTGTCCTCGTGTGCAGCATTAAGGTCACCATATGCAGAACTTCCAATGAGAGAGCAATTGCATCGCAGTTTTAGCATTGTAAGGTCTGTTTATACTTATGTTCATAAGACAACACAGTAAATCCCACTGCAAAGAACTGCTTCTCTCTCAGAGTGAAGCCACTTTCTGCTATTCAAAATAAATCCCTGGAACAAACTGATTACATAAATAGCTAAAGGATGAGCAGTAGATGCAGTCCGTTTGTAGCACAGAGCAGTTAAATCTGCAAGGAATGCTTTGGCATCCTGGTCAACGGGCCCAGTTTATCAGCCAAAGCATTGCAGAAATTTACACTTGCTGAGTTCATTGCAGAAAGCACTCGTGGTTAATGCACTGCAAATGTTTCTAATCTCCACCGGTCAACTACTGAACTAAAACAAAGTATTAAGTAAAGTATAAATTGTTCATTTCCATTATTGTAATTCTTAGTCAAATTGAGTACAAAACTAAAATAAAGTGTTGATAATTAACTTTTTAATATCCTTTTAAGATAAATCTAACTGTAAGGAGAAATTCAGTCAGTACAAAAGCCCATTCTGTCCAGTTACATTACATCATGCACAGATGCTCATATTTAGCCTTCAGTAAATGACAAGCTCTAATAATATCATCCAGGGAAATATTCTCCCGTGGCTAATGCAAGTCACTGCTTTGTCCTTATCATCCTCAGCATGCATGTGCTTTTAATAGTCCTGTCCAGCTACTGACAGGCAAATTTATTTGAGCCTAATCCAAGTTAGCTGTGATTCAAATACTTGGTCAAAGCTTGGGAGGCCTCTTTAGCCCTTCATGCTTGAAATGAGTGACAGAGGTAAACAGTTTAAGTAGCAGGATTGTGCTTCAAATTTCAAGAAGCACACACTGTCAGAGTAAGTAGGAGCTATAAATTTAGTTTATAAAGTGACTTTAAAGTTAAATCTGGAGTTGGATAAACTGACTCTTAAATCAAAGGAGTCACTTGTAGTGACTTGTTGCCATAGCCGTGCCCCTTTGTGACACTGTTTGGCATTGTAACACTCAGTAAAGAAGTATACAAACAGTATTTACGCCCCTAGGTAACTAAAAATCCGTAGGGTTGTTTTAATGATTTATATTCTTCTTTATTATAGCCCAATATACTCATCACCTGGCAGGGCGATAGATTTTTGCAACTGATTTAACTTTGTGTCATTAATATGCCCTCTGGCTGGTTTGCAGACAACAGGTTGTAACCAAACTAGCTCCTGGCACATTCCACAGTCAGCCACAGTCAGTGCTGAGAAAAATAAGCTGGTTTAAAGGTCCCAAAAGAGTCATCTAACAGATGATTTTAGAAGAAGAATAAAATATGAGCAGATTTTTTGTTTTGTGTTGCTAAATAAGGCACAGTGACAGATAATGTGCTCTGCAGTGCATTTATATTCTTTAAGAGATTAAATGATGGGCTGCTGGAGTTTATGAACTCGGTGAGGATTATACTGCTGCACAATAAATAGAGGAGAGCCTGCATAGCAGGGGAGTGACATTAATCTAACTGAACATGAATGTACCATTCTGGGTAGAAAGTAGATGAAAATAGTATCAGGGCGTTATGTGGTGTAAAGCCCCTGGGTGGTTTTATCCCAGGTTGACTCTTGAGGTGAGTAATGAGCTCAGGTGTCCTCACAGCAAGCCCCAGAGGACAGAGAGAAAGTACAGTTATGGAACAAGATTCCCTACATGCATTTTAAGTTTTAAACCCCAGACATAAGAGATTTTAGATAATCCATTTTTTTAATTCACAGTTACTGTATTTATTTTTAAAATAATAGTTTTGTTTTCTTTTTTGTTAGTATTTTTGTTTTGTTAATAATAAAAAAAATAATCAGAAGATTGTAACTGGTGAGCATTAAGTAAAATACAGAAATAAGCCTTGGAAGTTATCATTAGTGTTTAATCCAGGTCAATCAATGACAAAACACACAATAATAATAATAATGTAAATTTCAATTTAAAATGTACTTTGCTTAAAATAAGATGCAGTCACAGAAGAAGCACTCTTTTTTTTATTACCTTTTACAAGTGAACCTTCTCATACAATACCCATCAACAAAAAGAGCAGAGATGTGCCACATCGGCAGGTTTTCCAATGAAGTCAAAACAGCTCCACACTGTACATGCAACTGTCAGGGAAGCTGTATCCAGACATCAAAAAACTTTATCACTCGCTATGTTTCAATGAAAAAATAAAATAAAGAAAAAATGAAAAAAAATAAATAAATAAATACAAAATAAAAAATTAATAATTCCAGACCAGTGCTGGCTGCCACTGTTTATGCAAGTGCTGTAATCAGTTAGTTAGGAAAGGGAAGAAGGAATTAACACATCAGTTAAAAAGACAGCTGTTGACTTTCGTTACCAAATTTCAAAGTTGTTTGTGTTTACTTCCATGGAATAAAGTCCTCCTACTTTGGTTCCAGTTAAACTGGTGTGACCCGGCTGGGTCGCCAGAAAGCCCTAAGGTTCTGTAGCTGAAACCAAAATGGGGTCTCTCTGTAAGGACCATGAGGGCACATTCATACCAGGATAGTCCAGGGCACTTTCATTGGGCAAGTTATCACAGCTTCCTTTGGTTTGGTAATCTTTCACACTGCATTTCACTCAAGCAGACCAATCATGAAAAAGTTACAGCAACTGCTCGCTAGGGGTGATATTTCAAAAACAACCCCTAAAAAAAGATGAAGAAAAGCTTTACTAAATAGAAAACCCAATTCCCTCCGTTGGCCTTCCCTTTCAGCTGGTTGATAACTGCAAGCAAATAAAGAAACAATGCTTTATTTTTACGTTGCTGTTAAAATATATTTTTTTCACAGAAGTTTGATCAGTATGAGCAGCAGGTCCGGCAGTGAGCTATCAAAGATGTTGCATTATAAGATCCTCTACATCGGTGTTTCTCAATCCAGGTCCTCAGGAACCTCCACGCTGCATAATTTAGATTGAGTCAGATTAATGAACTTCCTTATCAAGTTATTTGCAAGCCTTCATTTCTAAAACATGCAGGGCAGTGGTCCCCCGTTTTCAAGCAGTATAGTTCACCTCTTTGGTCCCCACCAGAGTGTGAAGGGGCATCACACTGCTCCTAACTAACTGTACTATCCCTGGAAGTAGTCCAGTGTTTTTAAGCAGACCAAACAGTACCAGAGTGAATGCACCATTAGACTGATGAGATAATTTAAACCTCAGACCTCAGGTCTTTTAAACATTATGCGTGCCTCCAGAAACATTTTCATAGCTGCCTCTTGATGCAGTAGAATTCTGTTTACTGTAAACAGCAATAATCATTGCCCTGCAGCCCTTCTAAAAAACAAGATGTAATAATAATAATAAAAAAAAACACTCAAGTCAGCCAACATGCCTTAAAAGAATTAATAAGTTAAAGATTATAATTTTGCTGTAATTTTTTAAACCAACTCATTTGGGGATGATATAAATAGACATTCAAAACTGTTAAAATGCATTTATATGATACACAAAAGTGCCAGAATTGGTTTGACATTATTACAATGCAAGGAGAATTTGTTAAACATCCTCCTTTTTAGTATTTTTTCTGATCTTGTTGTGAAACGGTGTTCCTAATCTTAGTGTCTGGCACTGTAATTATACTTAAAATAAAGAAAAGTGAGAGTGAAAAACATACAAAGCAACATCCCTTCAACTACAGAGTTTTATTTATTAAAACAATAAATAAATAAAAGAAAAAAGACACTAGACATTTAACAAGCCTTGATGTTTTTTCAGAGGCAATTTTTTCTGGATTGAACTATAAGCTAACAGCTTCTTTGGGTGAGTGTGTGTGATGAATCACCCTGTCCCTAGACCAGTCAGAATCACTGGGGCACAGGCATCTCCAAGACTGGAAATAAACCCCAAATTGGCCATGATTTCTCCTTCCGTTGTTGCTAAAGGTGGCAACACATCAGATGGTGTGATACATATTTCTGTGGGCCGCCAGGCTTCTGCTATCAGGGTTGAATACGTACGCACACAATCACACAAGTGCAAGACCATAGTTGTGCTCTTGTGACTCAAGTCCTGAATCTGACAACTTGGCAGCAGGGAGGAAACAGACATGCACTAACATGCCACAGCAGACCTACTGTTCAGCCACCCTTGACAACTCCTTGTCTAAGTCACAGTGTAATTTAATCAGTTTAAAAAACATAAACTGACTCATGGAATGAATATAGAGCAAAGCTAGAGAATTGTTTTGCTTGTTGAAATATTTGGCAATGATCACACACACATTTGAAATACAGCCAAATTTTTCGTATGAATGAAGTAAACTGTGACACCAACCCTGTCAAAGATGCTATATTTGACTGCCACATATCCTGTCTATTATTAACTTGGGTAAAATCTTGCTTCTAACAAAATTTAGAAATGACTTCTCTTAGGTGATTTTGTCAACAGAATTTTTTACCTCCATCTTGCAAAAGGCTTCAGCAAAAAAAGATTAATTAATGCTGTCAGAAAAAAGAAACTTGAACTGCATGCAGACATAGGAGCAAATTACTGTTTTAGAGTGAGGGGAGCAGAGTGTGATTGAACTAATTAACTAGCTCAATGACTTGTAAATTAATGTGCATGTGGAAGACATTCTCTAGACCTGCCAGGTTGTAGGAAGGAGAATCAGGTCAGCCCAGTTTTATGGCACACAACAAAAACTCAATATGTTCCTGTAGGTAGAACAGTTGGCACCGTTAAATGAGCTTTGCAACGTATATTTCCAAATGCTGAACCTTGATGCAGGCTTTTTGAAAATACAGAGATACTAAGGTCACATTCATACTAGCCCTCCTGATACAAAGTCTGTTTGCTCAGAAAGTCCAGTATGATGGGGGAGATGTAAATGTGCAAATAAATCCTGATGTCCATTAAAAAATAAAACTGGTCTGTCTACAAACGTAAGTCTTGGTCCACTTCAAGTGAACCAAATGTAAGAAGCAGGCAACAACATAAAGGGGATAGCGGGAACAATGCAGTGCATTGTGGGTAAATGCAAGCAAAACATGAGCATTTAGGACGATAAACAGGAGAAATAACTGATAGTTCTGACATTGGTAGAATCACACAATCCCACATTTAGTGTTTTACCTCCAGACACCTTCAAGTAACAAAAGGAGTGTCTCAGGGGTCAGTGTTAGAGCCACTACTTTTTATCCTTTATGATAATGACATTCACTAAAATGTGTCCAAAGCAAAATTTCATTTATACGCTGATGATACTGTGATATATTTCACAGCTCTCACCCCAACAAGGGCACTTACCCAGTTACAACTGGCTTTTAATGTAGCTTAGCAACACTTTCACAATTTAAAACTCCATGCTGAGCAGAATAGCTGACATGTAACCAAAGAAGAAACAAACCAGAGAAGAAGAAGAGAATCAGGAAGGGAACAAAAATAGCAGAAGAAGAATGAAGACATGCACAACTGTATAACTTGTGCCAGCTTTCGAAGAAAGACTATGTGTGAATGTTTGGGGCATGCTTTGGGGCATGTTGGGCAGTTGAAAACAACTTTATAGCCGCCTACATCCAACAACTAAAATTAATAAGAATTAACAGTTTTTTTAGAATGTGATTGTGTACCTTGCTCTTTAGATTGAAAATATATTAGCTTTCTTTATAGTGTTTATGACAGTTACCTCACTTACTATTTTTTTCATGTCCTCTTTTTATGCTAAAATAATGTTACATGCACACACAATCCAATATAAAGGTGACAACGTAGAGCCAATCTTTACTCTTGTGTGTGGTTCTTATTGAGTAGCTTTCAGACCTTGCACACTAAAAGAGTGATTTTTTTAATGCAAACTGTGTATATTTGATGAATCGACATGGTTCATATTCAAAACATAAGTGCCAATGTGTTGAGTTGCTAGCATGTGATTTGATGCGTGAAGAGAAACTCAACTGTAAAGTGACAGCATAAAGCAAAAGTTGTGTAGTGAGGTTTCTCAGCCTCAGGACACTGCAGGGCAATGATGGCTCCAAGAATGGACACAGCAAATGTCAGTGTGCCATTAAAACAAGTCAAACTCACATTTGTAAGATCAAAAAGTTACATAGCGCTATTTTAACATCAATATACACCTAACTTTACACGCTTTTTTTTTCCAAATAAATGCTAGTTTAGTTGATATTGGCAATAGCAGCGGTTATGATGCCCTTCATCAGAGTGTATCAATATCAATCTCTGATCAATATCTGATCGGATCAGCAGTCGTTTCTGACAGCATTGACAGCAATCACAACATTTCAGTATCAATACAGATAAACACACCTAGCTTTACAGTTAATTTCTGATAAGATAACATAAGATTTTTTTTATTACAGGTTTTTATTAGATTGTTTTGGCAGAAGATAATTAGTTTGCAATGTTGTTTAATCAACATGCCCTCAAAGAAACACTTCTGAACAATTTTTCCTCATGTCCAACAGATAGAAAAAAAGATTTTCCTCTTTTATGAATAAATCATAACAATAAGATGTTTTTGAAACAATGAGAATGATTTTTTTTAAAGATAAAATGTGGGTCTATGAGTGAGCCAGTCTGGAGCTTTGTTTAGCTTTTCGTCCACATTAAAGTCTCTTTTTGGAGTCAGATTCACATCAAAAGCATCTTTAAATGGATATACACTATATTCAAACCAAGATCACATCTTTAACTTGTCTTTTTATCCAAGTTATTCATTCAAGTTTTTTTTTTTCATATGTAACAGAAATCTGAAAACATTTTTTTTTCTTTTTTTCTGTGTTTTTAGCATTCAAATTTTTTAAACTCTGAACTGGATCAGTGCTAAAATAAGTAGCAAACAGGAAGTACATAAATAGGAAATGCTGCTGGATACTCCATGAACATGTCATCATTAGCAGGTGGGTGCATTTGGACTGAATCCAGGCCTGGTCTGTGATGTCCAACGGGTCCAAATGGATCTGCTCCTCTAGCTGCAAATGGAGAAATCATAGGGTCCGGCCAGTAAGGATGCGGAGGTGGGCAAGGGTCACTGTCCTCTCCCCATCTTCTCTGTGCCTCCTCTTCCTCTTCCCTCTGGCACTTCTCTGCTTCCTGTTCTGTCAGCCTCTCCTGAAAAAGAAGCTGAGTCTTCACCTTTTCTGACAAACTGTTTAAAAACTTTTATTACACACTGTCAGATGTGAAACTGATCAGCATTCATATGATCACTGATATCCGCTGTCAAGTTTGACACCTGCTGCAAGCTGGAGTATAGTTGTAGTATTCAGTAGAGTGGCGAGAGAAAGGGGATTTAGGTTCTACTACAATTAATTTCTTCTAAACACAATATTTACAAATATACCTATTAAACCAGTCAAAGTCAGTAGATTATATTAAAATCAAAGAAACCATGTGCAGGGGCTAAAATTCCACTGGTGGAATGCAACCCTTTAAACAAAAGGAATTAATACATGCAAAAATAAATAAATAAAATTAAAAGGGAAGTTCAAAGCAAAACTAATTATAACACACCCTTTGTTCAAACCCAGGTTCAATCCGTATTGACAGTCTGTCAGACTTTTATGCTGTAAACAGGGATGTTGCAGGGGTAAGCAGTCAGTATAAAAACCATAAGCTGCTCGGCTAACTGGCTCTGGACTGGGAGAACTGGTAGAGATCCAAGCCGACTGAAACCAAATAGAAACAAAACAGCGGAGTGTCCACCTGCATCGGAGGCCAATTTACGAGCCAAGTGCAGCCCTTCCCCAGGGAAGAAGAGAAAAGATTAGCTAACCAGAGACACTGAGCTGCCAATTCGCCATCTACTGGAGCAGTCAGGCAGCCCACCTGCAAAGAGTGAACCACTTAACACACATTGCTTTCACTGCAGCCATGATGCCCAGCGGACCGCCACGCTACGGAGAACCAAAACAGGGGTAAACAACCAGAAACTGCCATAGGCCCAACAGATCCTATTCCACCACAGTAGTATTTGTGTGTCCTTGTCTTTGGCTTTAAAACATAGACTATACAGCTCCTTGCATCGGCTCCAGTCAGAAGGCAGCAACTCTGACTTCTCCAGATGTCTCCAGACCCGATACACCTGTATCCATTCTTTATCTATCGCCAATGAACAAAACACATAACAGCATCTTGTGGACAGCTGATGCTACCTCTAATACAGATGCAAAACAGCTCTAAGGTAGCCATGTTTTCATGATTATTACACAACCCAAAATCCATACCAACATATGCAAGAACATCATGAGAATTACTAGCCAGTAACATGATTAAAAATAATCTAAATACAAAACCAATACAAGACAATACCATTGATTAAAAAGAAATAAATAAACAGTTATTTCAGCTGAGTTACAAAGTAAGCAGATGACTCCACAGCATTTAAGTGAAGGTAGTAGTTCATGTTCGGAAAACAACACAAGATGGGTTCTGTAGGATTCTGTATGCCTGTCAGATTTCAGAACACTCATAAACAGACTGCAAGGGCTGAAGCTGATTATTCGACCCGATTACTTTCAGAACTGTTTTCAGTAGAATTTAGAATTAAACTGAATTTTTAAGTTTGTTACATAGTCTGCAAAATCCTTGTTCTTGTTCGTGGAGCCACAAGAACAAGTTTCAGTCCGGTCAGTTCAAACTCCACAGAAAGCTTAGTCTGCGACAGGGTGGGGATTACTACAGGGGAGTGTTTGTGTGTTTCTGAATCTTATGTAATTTGACGTAATTTTTTTTATCGTGGCCTTGAGAACAAGAAACTAGTTCTTTCTTTTCACAGAGTATGTAACAGCCTTTAATGCACCAAACCATGCAGCCAAACCAGTATCTGACGATGCTACCAAGAACAGCATTATAGAAAACGAGCATGATCTAATGTCAGTGAACAAGGATTTAATTTGTCCAGATGCTGACATTTGCCATCCAGTGAATACTGGTACAGCACCATTAAATTGCAGTATATATCTATTGAAACCTACCCTTTTAACTTTAACTATTTCTAATAGTTGTATGTATGACGTGATGCAGTACGATGCACTTTGATCCCCACCTGTAGATGAAAACGTGATCTAATATAATTGGATACAGCCAGAGTGCCTAAAACTTTAAATTGACAAGTTGCTATTTTTTTGGACTAAGTGGAAACTAGAGTAGGGATGCATTAAATTTAACAGGGTCTTATTTTAACCACCAACATGCACTTTTCTGCCTTTTACACCAACTCTGATGTCAAAAGAAGTATATGGACTTAAGCATTGATGCATAGGGAATCATCCTGTGTATAGTATAAATCTTTAAAACATTGCTGTTCTCTAAGAGGCATCAAGATTATGTATTTTTTTTATTTTTAAAGCAGTGTTTCTTGCTGTAGATTATGCAGATATTAATGTAAATTAGTTATGTATACATCTCTACTATAGTTTGTATAATAGTGTTTTATTATGTGTGAGCTCATGATACACAAATGTAACATATATAACTGCAAGGAGTCTCTTGTCAGCATCCAGAAATGAGGACATGGATTAAGATCTAAACGCCTGCATTGCACCAAGTTAGGTAACATCAAAGAAAAATATTTATACCCATGCCCACATTGGCACAGTTTCAAAGATCTTGATTTTTACTTCTTAATTTACCAACCACAGCAGGCATGTTAGATACTGGAGGTCGAGCGGATGTTGCTAGTACTTTTAGATTCATGAGGCGTACTTGTATATATCTGAGACATTAGAGTGCTGTTGCTGTTTTTAGTCTGTATCCTCCAGGAGCTGGCCTTGCTGCATGGCTGAATAGAACATGCACTGCTTCCTCCTGACTACATAGATTTGTCAGGGATTTTATAAATAGCTCAGCAGCACGTGTCTGCCGCATACTGCAGACTAAGAATGTAGCTCTCAAGAGCAATGGTGATGATGATTTGTCAAAACAAAGAAGAAGAGATGGGAGGAATAGACAAAAAAGCAAGAGGGAGATATTTGTTATGTTATTAACAGCATACTCTGCACAAAACAAACTCGTCAATATGCCCACATCTCCTCCCATCAACATGCTGAAAATAGCGCATGCAGGCACATACGAATATTATAATACATTTGTAAAAGGTTGGTTTGAATTTTTAGTAGGAGCAGATTATGATATCCAAAGTACCCACATCTAAACTGGCATTTAATGTAAAATAAATTCAGAGCATCTCCAGCTTTAATGACGATGTCAAATAGCCTCTCTCCCTCTTATTCTCTTTTAAAATGACTCATAGAGGGGGTGCGTACTCCTATGTTTAGTCTTGTCTGACATCAAAATGTGCATTGAGAGCTATGGGATTGCTAAATTATTTATTTTATTTTTTATTTCTAGAAGCAGGACTTGTACCCTGACAAGAGATGGAAAATGCATCCAGGCAGCATTCCGCATGGATGCATTTTTTTTCCTAAACCTAACCAAAACACTTATATTACCAATCTGAACTGTGACACAAACAAGAAACAAATGTAACTGGTAAACAATGTAAAAGATAATAGTAACTAAATAAATAATTAAAGGTTTAAGGCACAAAGTGTCATTCCCTAATACAATGGGTAAAATATGCTTATAACACAGAACATGACTTGGTGCTCAATAGATAAGCCATTTTTAAAATGGAACATGTCTTATGAGTGAAATTCCTCAGACTTTACTTTCTTTATTTTAGTCAAATTATCACACTGAAAAAAAGTAAAGCCATGAATCAACAAGGAAAAAGCCGTATGAGCTCTGTTTAGCCTATTTTTGTGAGAACATTGCAGCAGTTATGCAATTTAGTCTTTCAGTTTGACATAAAAAGACATTTAGACAACATATAAGGAATGGGAAATGCAGTGCTGTGTATTTCATTATTTCATGGGAAAAAACAAAGACTTCCTTCCAATGCATCTGACAAAGATTCTGATTAAATGTATGACGAGATCAATTTTTCCTTATATTTAAAATAATGGCTGGTAAAAGAAAAAAAATGGTAAAAAGGGCTTTAAGTTAGTATAGAGAACTACCTAATAGCAATGGCATATAGCAACTTTCTAAAAGTCACACCATGACTTATAGCAGACCAGAAAAAAGGAAAGAGTACATTTTTGCTGGGGAATTTTTATGCATTGATTTGGTAAAATTTAATAGAATAATCCCAGCATAATTACAGCACTTTTTCTTTTTTCACTGCAATTTTTCTGCACCAGTCCAGGATTAGCATTGCAATGCAGTGGTGCTTTTGTACTAATTGTGTGAAAAATGTATCTTAACAGCACTCTTTTATAACTTTCCTGACAACTGACGTAAAACTCGCCCCTCACTGATGACTTAGTTTGGCCTAATATCTATACTTAGTCTGCTAGTCTTTAATATTTCCCCGTTATTTTTAAAATCCTTTCTGAAAATAACTGTCCATTAACAAATTGAGTGCACCTTGAGATTATGACTCATATACAGCCTTCTCGTTCATTGCATCTGTTTTATAATTAAGGTCTGGTACATAACAGGGGTGTGAGGCACTGCGTCATCTCTGCTCCTCATCTGGAACAAATTGTGGAGACGTTGAGTGTTTTGAGAATTATATTTGTTGGGGTGGAAAAGCCGTTAAAAGAGCAGGGAAAGGCATCACTGAAACCCAGTGAAGGAAACTGTGAATTTTATAGCTGGTGTTTCATTCTCATGAGAAAATAGATTTACTCCACTAACTAACCGCACACTCATAATAGCAAACCAGCCCGCCGAGCACATTTCATTAATACACAATACCAGAAACCTGATATACAATTAGCCCTGTGCAAAAACAAATGCACATGTCATTTTTCACACTCAGGGAGTTCATCAAAACATCCTGTCTCAAGTAAATAGAGAACACAAAGTGAAATTTCATAAAGCCTTGGAATTCATGTAGTGGATAAAGCTCATTAATACCAGCAAATAGCTTTCAGCTGGGTAATGAACTGTACATTTCATGCAATGTTCCCAATTCAAGACCCGAGAATCAAAATAATCGACTGCTCCAATTCTTCTGCAGCAACGATATTACTCATGAGAAAGGAATGCCTCACAGGAATACAGTGGCTTTTCAATGTGGACTATACTAAACTAGTATGATAATGAAACATTTCCCATTTAAGAATCAACCAATGTAGAAAATGTGTCTTTGTCCACTGATGTTCCTGCTATCTCTCTGATAGATTTATTTTTGCAGCCTACATATAACTTTTAGTCCCTGGAAGATCCTTTAACAGCATACAGGTCACAGAAAACTGCTTAAAAAGAGAACAATTCCACATGATAAGACTCAACTCCAGACCAACCGTCCATGGAACTGATTTTAGTGAGCTGTTTAATCCATAAAAGCCCCACAGGACATATTTGTCACGTACAGTTTGTGAGTCATTTTGCTTCAATTTATGGTATAAACTTTGCTTAAAATCCCATCGAACACAATCTGATACTTGTCTTCTGTCCCCTAATAGATACCCAGAAGCAGAAAACCAGATTATAATATTTTTAAGCTATCACCAAAAAAGAATGTTAATTTTTTTTTTGTTAATTTTGTTATAGGGCCAAATAAAGACCTCATATTTAAAAAAAAAAAAAAAGACTTTTCTTACCATTTTTTTAATGATTCGGGCCTTTATAGGTTAAGTAGGTAACATTTAATTTTCTGAAAACCAACGATTCATGCACTGCAGACGTTTAATTCCTAAACCTTTCTACATTGCTGGGCATAGCTGCCTAAAATGAATCCTGGGAGGTTACACGTTTAACCCACACTCCTTATATAACAGTAACTTGATTATATTTTGGTGAACAGCAAAAGTAAAATAGAACATAAAATGTGTCTCTTCAAGAGCAAACCTTCAAAGGGGTTTCTTGTCAGTTTTAGTAATGAAAACAAAAATAAAAAATAAATAAAATAATAAAAAAAAAATGTATTCTCAGCATAACAGACCTACTTTTTTATAATAAATGTGTAGTCAGTGATGGAGCATCTTTATAACTTTGCCCCATCTGGCGTGACCCATGTGGCCCAGAGGCACAAGAATGACAAACAGTACATGACAGCAGCAGCATACAAATGAGTCGGGACAGAATGTGATGAGAGATGTAGTATATGGCTCATTTCAGTGTGCTGAAATCCCAGTTTAATACGAGTTATTTGTTTTTTTTTTGTTTGTTTGTTTTTAACACCACAATACAAAATAATTTTTAGACATAATTAAGGCTATCTGTATAAATCAATATAAAATTATCAACCAATAATATAAAATAAATTAATCCAACTAAAATGTACCTAATTAATTCTGTTCTACTTGATCATTGCTCTGTTGACAAGAAAGAGGTCTATTAGATTGATGCAACATGAAAGAAACTGCATAACATGTTTTAATCAGAGAGATGTATGATGCTGGTAAAATGATAAGACATATCAGTCACTGCAGTCATTGTTAATTCTCAGCCCATGTGGAACTTGTCAGGGAGTCGAGCTGGATGAGAGGGACCTCTGAAGCTCCATTCTGAATGAAGCAAAGCTTCATTTTTTTGTTAATATGAAGCCACACCTATTTTCCATAGTTAATCGTGTCTTGTTCAGTCAATTTCCATCCTGTATTCGTTTCTTTTGCAAGGGCGTTCCATAAACAACTACCAAAAAAAAATCCTAAAATCTACAGGAGCAGACAGAATAAACACCAAAAGATCCAGTCTAAGAGCAAAATGTGGAATAACGATGTCTTTCTTTATTTTTTATTTATTTATTTTATTTTATTTTTTTAGTGTGGTCCATAGCACAATTTTAAAATGATTTTTTTTGTTTGTTTGTTTTTTTTCTGTGTTCTGCCGGTGAGATTTATATATATTATTATTTTAGAGACAATGTTTTAACATAAGTCATATTTTTTTTTTTCTTAAACATAACCAAGTGATGCCTTAACCTCACCAGGGACACCTAAACCTAACCACATAATTGCTCATGCTTAAATCTATTTAGTCATTTTTAATATCTAAAGTTATATATTTAAAGTAATATCTGTAATGTGTGTGCATGTGTGCCTTTGCAGCAGCAAGTCTTTTCCATCTTAATCTGACAATCATCACTGAACTACAATAAGTTGTCAGAGTTCCTTTTAGTGCTGAACATCTTAATGATTTTATCCAATAAAAATCATAGTGTATATACCAGGGGTCTGTACTATGTAAGGACTATAGATATAATAGAAAATGCAGGTTTTCAGCATTTTTTCCCTTTTTCTTGTATAGTTGCATTGAATTTCCACAACATAATGAAACTAAAAGTACTAGTAATATAT
>JBAGKP010000016.1:4948545-4978177 GCA_037177255.1 Melanotaenia maccullochi | reverse complement strand
AGTACATGTTTAGGCTTTTGCTAAATAAATAAATAGATAGATCAACCAGATATCCCTGAAGTAGCAAGGATTAGTTTTCTCATATCAAACTCTCTATGCTCTGTTCTTTGTCGACCAGCATTCAAATCTTTAATGTTTGGGACCATCTTCCTAAAATGACAATAGCAACACGTATAAACAAATTAATGTAAGACTGCAAGCCTCAAAGAAAACTTTTAGATTTTTTTTTACTTTGTTTGTTTTTGGGGGAATATTTATGACGTAACACACTTGGACACAGAAATAGTAGAAAAATTATTTTCCCCAGAGAAAGCACTAACTTTGATAGGAGGCAGCCTTTGGCAGCAAGTCTGTGATGCACCTGCGCATCCTGTTTTAACTGACCAAGCATTAAAGAGGTCCACCACAACATGTTCTTGAACACGCAATCTCACAAAAACACATGTACATTACATAAGCAATGACAAGGCAATGGGACACAGTACCAAATGTTCCCTTGGAAGAATATTGCTTTCACACTGCCTTAATTTGATTGAAAAGGATGAATAACATATTACACCTGACTGCATGGAAGTGTATTTCTTCAAGCTGAGTCCTGGGAGATGCGCACACCTACAGGACACGGTAGAGCTGTCAAATGTCAGATCAGCATGCTTTAGTCATTCTCTTTCTACTGTTTGGATCTTAATTTGTCCGATTGCAAATAAAATCACTCCTGGATCTCCACTGGTCGCCAAAGCTGCCATCGATTGCATTTATTCCTTGGAGCTAAAATGTACTGAGGTACCAGCAATAGCTAGTGGTTTCTGAGTATTTCTGGTTCATTAATGAGAACTGTTTCTCAAACATTTTTTTACCTGGTTAAATAAAGGTTAAATAAAAATAAATAAATAAATAAACTACAGAAAGTAGCTTTGCTCCCTTCGGGGTGAATGTTCCTACAAACCTTCTTGTTCCCAGTCCTGGATTCTTGCCTCAGCTAATCTTTCAGCTATTCCTCTGACTGTTCTTTGATTTAGGTTTCTTCTTATACTCTTTAACATGATCATGCTGTCAACTCTCATCCTGTTTTTTAATGTGGAGCAGGCAAAAAGGAAGTTCATGGTATTGCATGGTATTACAAGGTAATCTAAATCAGAATAAAACTTTTTTTTTGTTTGTTTTTTTTTCTGTTTTTATTTCCCAAAGTTCTTAAATACAAGGATTTTATTCTTCCAATAAACTATATCAGTTGTGTAAAACATTAACTGAGATGAAATGACAGCATCAACTGTGAAAAATCACTTCATGTCCAAATGATTAGTAAAAACAAATGGGCTGTTCATTCAGCGTGGTTAGGCCATTCGAACTCAAAACCATTAATTCTTCTTTTTAAAAGCAGCGACGCTGTGATGTAATCTTTTCCTTTAGGTTTTATTTAATTGAGGATTTTCAAACAGTAGGACAGTGTTTGTTCCTTGAGTGGCCCTGAGCTCATTTAGCTCCATGTTGTTGCTTTTCACATGAGTGTGTGTTTGTGTATGAGTGATGGAGCAAGCCCACAGCTCTTACCAGCATTGTTAGGTAAACAGCTAAAATGAGAGGGGTGGAAATAACATGTCAACATGACACAGGCTTATAGAAAAACATGGACTTCCTAGATTTACTTGAATACTAAACACATTTGCCCTCATCAGTGAAGATAAGTGATTAATAATAATAAAAAAAAAAGATATATCTTTTAGGGAGTATTTTATGGTTTGTTTGTGTTCTACTCGTGCAACCATTTCCTGATTTCTTTGTACGTTATGTACGCGATGTTATCACACAAATAAAAAGCAACTCTGTTAAAATCAGGGGGTTAAGAATACAGAAAAATATTCTTTTGAAGCAGTTTGTGTTTGGTTTTACTTCTCCTGTTGTTATTGTTGAATTTATTTGCTTTTTTTCAGACGGCCTGGCAGCATTCCGAACATTTCTAAAGTCAGAGTTCAGTGATGAGAATATTGAGTTTTGGATGGCCTGTGAGGAGTATAAAAAGATCAAGAGCTCAACCAAGCTTGTGTCAAAAGCAAACAAGATATTCAAAGAGTTCATCGAGGTTCAGTCACCAAGAGAGGTATGTTTGTGTTTAATAGGCTATATGAACGAATTGTTCTATGACATTGGTTACCAATCTCTGTAAAAAACACAGAAGGCTTCAAATCTAGAAAATCTAGAAAAATCTATAAATAAACAAGCGGAATTATGTTTTTCAAGATATAAAGTTGTGATTCTGTTGTAGTGGTCTAACATGAAAAAAGATATATTTTTATATATCAAGCTTATCTGGAAAACTCTTGTTTTTTTGTTTTTTTTTTGTTTGTTTTTTAATATATATACAGTAAAACAGAACTACATAAATAAATAAAAATTAAATAAAATAAACAATTTTTTTTGTGAAATTGACCAAGATTTTGCACTTAAATTGTCCATTGCTATTCACCTTTTCAAAATAAAGAATAAAACAAGGATAGAAACACAAGGTCTTCAAGCTTATGTTTTTCTTTATTCTTAATTCAACTGCTCAAACCGAACTTTTAGATCCAAATGATCCTGTCATCTCAAACTGATTTTACTTCACTTTTTCTTTTTTTATTTAATCTTTCACCAGTTTTTATAAATGCATGTGAATGATTAAATATATTGTTCTGAACTTCTAACTTATTGTGGAATAGAGGCCTCTGAGTCTTGGCATGGATTTTAAAAGATGTATACTTGACTGTTTATGTGATTTATTGGGCTGGTTGCTTGGAAACTAATTGACTATGTGATACTGTGGTGATCACAACTCCTGCTTCTTTTTAATGTTCAGCTCATTATTATCAAAGAGGGTTTTCAATCTAAAAAGATTAGCTCTTCATTGTCCTTATCCCAACAGGTAAACATTGACTACCGCACCAGGGAGAAGACCAAGCAAAGCCTGGCAGATCCCTCTCCGACGAGCCTCAATGAGGTCCAAGGTAAAATCTACAGCCTCATGGAGAAAGACTCCTACCCACGATTTCTCAGGTCAAAGATGTACCAGGATATCGTCAACAGGGCACATGCACAAGGCCAGCGGAGGTCTGTCTGACTGAATTCAAAGACAACAGTGGACATTAAAGTGGACCTGTACACTGTAGCTCAGTCATTAACCCTTTGGCATGAACTTGTAATACTGTGACTCAGCGAAAATGGGGTAACCTGGTGACTGTTCCCTTTGTCTGCACCAGCTTCATGCATGCAATCCCTTTAGATAAGACGTCTCTGTGGACTGCACTGTAAATTGAGCAGATTACTGAGTGGTGTCTAAAAACAAATAAAGTAACCACTTCATGCAGTAATGATATTTATCACAACATATGTAATCTCTATTGATATCTTAAAGACATTAAGGATAGTTACATACACCCATATGAGCTCCAGACAGTGGAAGAACAAATAACTATTTTTTTGTTGCTGTTGTTTTTGGTATTGAATGTTCAGGAGTTGGTGCAACAACAAATTTACTAACAACTTTGGGAAAAGATCGGAGTCTGGGTTAAAATCATAAAAAGTATATGAACTATGTATTAGTGCACTTACATGTATCACACTGTGTAAACTTTACTTATACACTAAGAAGGGTAAGTTTTTTTTCTTAATTTGAACACATCAAGTACTGCCCTTACAGGAAATAACAATCAAAACAAGTGACAACAATTATTTAGCCTCCAACCACACATTTCGTATCACTGTGAGGAAAAGAATTAATCATCGATAAAGACCAAACAGTATTACAACACGTATAGCCAATCAGTGCCTGATAAAAATCTGCTGATGTCGTTAGCTAGATAACATTAGCATCACTGTTGGCACTATAAACATATTCTTTCTACTGGCGGTAGTTCCTCCTCTTACTGTTTGGAGTCAGTAGAGAATGTGAAAGTTGTATGTTAAGTAGAGGAGTGCCATTGGATGGAGCAGTCTTTTATAAAAGTATTTTTGTTATTACTGCCTGGTTAGCTTTTATGTAGAGTTTGGATAATAGCTACAGTAAAATGTGGTGGAAAAGGTAACAGAATGAGATGGAAAAGGAGAGAAAGAGATAGGATCTCACCCTGAGAAACTGAATTCTGCTGTCAATAAACCAGATAAACAGAGGTCCATACTTTGGACTGGATTACTGACCATCAAGTACTACTGTACTTCTGCCCAGATTCTCGCACATTGCACCCCATGTTATGTTTGTGAACTGAGGAGATGCAAATTATGTGGCTAGCTGTACGATCTGCCTTTTAGAAAGACAGTACTGAGTTGAACTGGATACCCAGCTAAAATCTAAGCAAATTCTTAAGCACGTGCCAGTGTGTGCAATTTATTGAGTTAAGGTTTGACAGTGGCTTTTCTCAGTCACTAGATTTACAGTAAATACTTATTACTACCATGGCATTTACTAATAACATGTTGCAATGCTTTTCATTCAGCAATTTCTCAGAGGTAAAGAGGTAATTGAGTCCAGATTTTTTGCCTCCACGTGCACAAATAACTCAATCATGAAGGCTATGGCAGTATAAAAGATCTCAGTCTTGGTGCATGAGGGATCTTTACAGTAATGGAGTTGAAAACATACCTACTTTCCCAAAAACAATAAAGCATGAAATCAAATTAATTTTCTCCATTCGAATACAATTGAAAATGAGAAATTCAATTTTTTTCTATACCATTGGTCCAATGTTCTTGAGTTGTCATGTGAAAATCATATATCACCCAGTTATCCAGGGTGCACTTTATGTTGCCCTACTTTTCAGACTACGCCCACTTCTGCACTCAAAATGACCAAAGTGTGGAAGCATGCAGCAATTATTTAGGTTTGAGACACATCAGTGGTTATTGTTAGAGATATGTCAAAGTTATTCCTTTAAAATGAACAATGATATTCATATTTTCATTCTGTTTTTGCTTTGTGGTTATATGCCATGTCCCTTTCTCCTTTAGCTCACATCCCATTACTATGGCAACTAGGAGAGCTGTCACAGTGAAATGTACACGAGGTAACTGTGGGTCAAACACAAACTGCTTTCACACATGATTGGGTTAATGGGAAAACAATCCCATAACAGCAGATGGTTGGGATGTTTTGGGTCAGATTTAAGATTAAAAATAAACAAAAATCTAAAGCAGGATTTTAAATAATATTTTTGTCAGCAGTTTCACTTTTAAACTTGCATTTTCCTTTAATCTGCATTGTATATACATCCATACTGATTGATTTTCTCTGCATAATTTAGTCCTTTTTTCCATTTAACTTTGCCACATTTATTTTGTGCTTTGCAGTTTTGTTAATTATTTAAGAAAAATGTGTGTTGAAAATATAAATATATTTATTACTTTATTGTTCAATCCTGCAGCTATCTAACGTCATGTGAACTAGACACTCTTGTATGGAAGTGACTGTTGTGGTAGTTTGTGTGACTACAACAAAAACAAAGTGAGTGACCACTTCATGTCTGATGTTGTGCCAAAATAATATTTTTCAGTTCAATACTGACATTGCATAATTGTGTGTGTTGTAAATTATTGCAGGTATTCTTTGTGATATTAAATGTGGCAAGTTTTGGTTCATTTTATATTTTCAGTTTTGCTAAGGTCAAGATTTAAGATTCAGTCTCTTTGCTCCACTTGTTGCATGTGGTTCAGACACTGCATCCAAGACCAAAATTCTGTAGCACTTTGTCACAAACCACTTCATTAATAAATTTACGTTTTATTAAAACTATAATCATTTCATTTCATGTAGTTGATTTTCTTTGCACTAACCAGCACTGGCCTCAAAAGAAAACCTGACACAATAAATCCTTCTTGGAAAGTTTGGAACTACTGGCTGGAAAATGAGAATACCTTTAAACCAAATGGAAAATACAGACGATTCCATAACTAAATTCATCAAATGTGTTTTGTAATCAGCAGCCAGAAGTTAATAAGAAACACTGGAACCCAAAATATGCTTATTAGTGCACTGAAAGAGTCAACACAAACTCCAGACTTTGTTCCAGGTTGGGAAGAATCAAATAAATGTAATAGAAAAGGACCCGTTCAAGTTTCCTCAAATCAATTTCTCCATTAAATGATTTCAACTTGTATAGCATGTTATATAAGTGACTGCAAAGAATGACATCAGCATTTTTACTTTAGTTAATTGAAACATATTTCTTTATTGCATGTGTCCAATATTAGCCAAACCTGTTTAAACACAACTTATTATAAGTGGTATGTTAATGTGTTTCATATGAATGTAACCTTGCCAATACATTTTGTGATTAAAATTAATCTGCATCTATGTTTTTTGTAAAGTGTAATTTTCTTCTTAGAATGCTCCAAAATCCAAAGGTATTAGTGTTATGAAAATGCATTTGTTTACTAGTCAGACAGACAGATTGACCTCGTTTCCAGTGCCATTTTATAAGTGCTCTAAAATAAGAGGGGAAAAAAAGAAAAAAAATCTCAGTTATTCATCACTATTTCCAAACAAGCTTTCTTTGAGAGAGGATTCAGATTTAGTCTTAACCATTTAATTGGAAAATTACATGAAAGTAATGTAATTTAGATAAAATAACTGTGGTTGCTGAGTAAGATAAGTAAGTTAACTTCTCTGTAGATTGTACAGAACTTTGTTCATCATCCTAAAACTACATTTCATTACATCTTCCATCTGATTTATAGGTTTATATGCAATGAGTCACACTCCAGTAATTTCATGACTGTAGTCTTATTCTGCACTTCTGCCTATTTTTCCATAATGAAAACCTAAAAACAACCCGTTTATTAAATATTAATGCTACTATTTATAGTTCGCAGCAGCACTGTAGAGGAAATCAGCAGTTATTTGTTATATTTGGGGCACCAGTGGGATAGAAACGCCCACGATGCCATTGAACATCCATTGACGTTCCTGCCGTTTTCAATGTGCCAGTCACTCTGAATGAAGTGCAGGGTGGATGTGGGGCAGCACCCTGCTCAGTAGACACAACACAAGCGTTTCTGGGCCAGTAGACAGCAAACCCAGCCGACGCACATCTCACAGAGGAAGTGATTACATGCAGAGACTCAGTTCTGCACTCTATGACCAATCCAACCCATCTCCAGTTCTAAAAGTTTAGTCAAGGTATACCAGACCGTGAGTACACCTGCTGTAGCGTAGGTGTGTTGCCTCTTTTGAAGTCATCCATTCTCAATGTGGGTGATATCACAGTGCTCAAACTTGTGAAAATAGTCCACACGATGGGATAATTCAGCTTAAGAGCATCATCAACTTTTGCATTTTGTAGAAGACTTAAATTGAATCTATTATCTAAATATCAGCCCCAATATGCACGTAATGTTCCTCAATGTCCTCCACTTTATTTGTTCCCGTCTCTCCTCTGCTGTCTTACAGTACTCTCATTACTCTTTGTCCATCTCTCTGTATTCCTCTGGTCTCTTAATCAATAGTAAGCACTATGCCCATGTTGCAGAGCCGCCATGACTATGGATCATACCGAGGATGAACAGTAGATTT
The DNA here is from genome assembly GCA_037177255.1 of Melanotaenia maccullochi. Taxonomy (NCBI): domain Eukaryota; kingdom Metazoa; phylum Chordata; class Actinopteri; order Atheriniformes; family Melanotaeniidae; genus Melanotaenia; species Melanotaenia maccullochi. The sequence continues at coordinate 4,970,640 of JBAGKP010000016.1, read as the reverse complement.
CTCCTCCTGTTCAGCTCCGAGTCAAACAAGAGAAGCCATGTGGGAGAAAAACTATAAAATGCCTGTTTTGCAAACTGTAATCTCCTCTGTTATTTTCACATTTGGAATCAGTGCATGACATCATCTGTTTTAAGGTATAGCTGGAATATAAACTGCAAAAATAAGAGATTCCAGTTTCCTCAAAAGATTGGGTTTTCCATGGAACATTTTATTTTTAGTCAAACACAGCCTGTGGGAACAACAGTAGCTGCTGCTCCCTGATTTGGCGTTGTTGATTGTTTGCCGTGATCTCAAAGGCTGCAGGCACATTAATAGTGTGTGTATGTGATGTTGACAAGAGTCAAATATCAGTCATGTTGTTTTGTGGGACATTTTGCAAGCTCACTGTTGGGGTTGGGCAGAAAAAAACATAGAAAAAAGGGATCCTTTTTAGTGGTTTCTCTGCAGTATGCTCTGATGCTGAAAGACCACCTACAAGTTTCTGTCTCCAACAAAGTATACCCAGCAGTTAAATGAGAGTTAAATTTCTTTTTTGATAATGATAATTATTTCAGCACAGCCAGATATTCCCATTCCCCATTTGTTACAACCCACAGATACAGATAGAAAATGCACAATCATAAAAAATGCCTGAAAAAGTTAGCACATTAACTTTCTGTCACCAGGGACCCCCTACAGTTTGTTTACTGCCCTAGCAGATCTGTGGACGACACGGTCCTCCATCTTCCATTTATAAAACTGTGCATAGCAAAGCAGACTATAGGTGTTGTACATAGGAAAAAATGAAATGTGGTGCACAAAAAACTTTCAGATTTATTTATTTAAACTCGTCCTGTCCAGCATTGTAGCAAACAGAATAACGGTTTGGATGCTGTGTTGTGCCAAACAAATTTGCTTTGCCAAGAGGAGGTTTATGGGTATAAGGCTCCTCTTGATAAGCTGATTTATTTATTTATTTATTTATTTATTTACTGTTATTTATTTACTTTGAATTATGGAATCTGTGTCTGATTAAAAGTGGAGACCAGGTTAACAGCATTTTAGACTACGGCAAGGAGAATGACCTTATCCTCAATGTGGGAAAAACAAAGGAACTGATAATGGACTTCAGCAAGAAAGCTTTCACCTCTGCAGCTCATTAACAACAGGGGGACTGTGGTGGAGAAAGTGGACTGCCAAAGGTTCCTCGGCCTCCAGGTGGCCACAAACCTAAGCTGCACCTGAAAAACCACTGCCAGGTTGAAAAAAAGACCAGCAGAGTTAGTACTTTATCAAGCTGTTCTGGAAAGCAGGCCTGAGCCATCGTCCCCTCACCTAGGCATACAAAGGTCTGGTCGAAAACATCCTCACAAATGCATCACGGTCTGGTACAGAAATACCACAAAATAAAAGAGGAAGGCTCTTCAGAAGGTTATAAAACTGCAGAGAGAATTATTAAAACAAAGCTTCCTTCCATGGATGTGATAAACACACAATGCTGCAAGAAAAAGGCACACATCACATAAAGACATACAACATCCAGCCTACACACTCATGAGGCACAAACATTCCACATACAATCTCAGACGCGGTAGAGTGGACAGCATCACTCACAAAACTCGGTTTTAAAATAGTTTCTTCCCTGCCACTGTGTGACTGATGGCATCGTCAGACAACCACAACAACCAGCACTAACCCCCACCACCACTTCTACATATGGACAATCCAAATGGGTTCTGTGCAATAGAATGGGAAATATGCATTGTTCTCAAGTTGAGAGTTGTTTATATTTTATGTATTATTACAGTTCTTTTTCATTGCTTTATTGCCTGTTCTGTCTGCACTTGCTTTAATGCATCTTTTTATTTTACAGTTTGAATTCTGAGGATGTGTTTGCACAAAATTTCCTATGTTCAAACATGTACAATTGGTAAATAAACGTATCTGCTAAAAGACAGCATTTTAACTCTTTACCCCTCCACCCCCTAAAGTTCTGTCATAGACTGAATAAGGGTTCTAACAAGTCTGATTGGTCTTGGCAGATGATTTGCTCTAAAGCAAAAATAAGATTCAGAAATATTGTACAGCTTAACAAAAAACGAAGGAAGACATGTGAATTCTATGACAACACACACACACACACACAAAGAGCATTAGCACATAGCACATCCAGTTTTGCGTGTACCTGCTGTGACTTGATTTTATCTATAAATCCTTGCAGATTGTAATGAAAATAAAATAATTATGTTATATTATTTTATGAATAACAAAGACACTAGTTTACATTGTTGGTTAGACCTTATCCAATCTACAGTGTATGGTCCCTCAACCGGCCTCACATTGAAGAAGCACTTTTGGTCCTCAATAATTTAGGTTTGCATCTACAGACTCCTGTAATATCTATTGTTACCCATCTTTACACAGAACATAAGGTTTATTGTAGGTCTACCACCAGGACAACACCACATTCACCACTGCTAAAACACTCATAAAAACATCTTAACATCTTCATAATGCAACAAAAACCAGTGAACCCCACATTTTATTCCCATTAGTTACTGAATCAGCTCCTTAGTAATCAGTATTTTAAATCAAATTGATTTCTACAGTACTTTCCATACAAAAAGCAACACAAAGTCTTTACATAAAACAATTTTAGCACATTAGTAACACATCCAAGTATATGACCTAACTAAAAATAAACAAAAGAAAAAACACCCATCTCACATGCAGTCATGCATACGCCACATAACAAAAAGACACTGGAGGCTAAACTGAGACAACATCTCACAGAAACAGCAACAGAAGCAGCAAACAAAGCAATGACCAAACCAATGGACATAAATACACTGAAGGAAAAAAAGGCACAGGTGAGGTGAATGAGCTAATTAACACAGATAAACTAATGAAACCAAAAAACACAGAACTAAACATGACGATCACGACTGTAAAAAGTTCCAACATGGCAAAAAGCTGCAAAAAGATGAGTCACAACAGAACTTTAGTTAACTACTAACTCTCAAATGCCATCATGCCTCATGTCGCTGATTCATAGCGCTGTCTCACAGGAATTAAGAAATATGTTTTAAAAAGTAAAAATTAAACAAATTAATTGTGCAGTGCATGTCAGATTATTGGTGCTTTTAACCAGATAGTAATCACAGTGCAAAATGTACTATATTCCCAAGTTGCTTTCTTTTCTTCCTCTTTTCCTGACAAAAAACATTTAAAATGTCCAAAATCCTTCATGCTACTCCTTGACTGGTGGATTCTTTTTAGTGGTATGTTTGTTTGAATGACTGTTTTACTCAGCTGGTGACAAAGAAAACAACCTGATGATGCAGAAATATGAACAGAATAAAAGAAAATTATACTGGTGAAAGGAAAATGATGCTTTGTTGTCAATTAGTGGTACAGAGCCACACTTGTAATTTAAAAAGGCAGCTAAAAGATAAAGTGGGGAATAGCTGATCGGTCCATATATGGTGAACCAGATATGGACTGTTTCTATAGTGCTTTTCTAGTGTTATTTTTACACTCAGTGTTTTAAAGTAGCACTACATAACTTTTTTTACTTTAAAACTCTGCGCCATCAGAAAGAGTTTAGTTTTAAAGAGCAATGACATTTACTATGTACATTCGTGGAGGTGTTGTTGTCCAGTAGTCCTGAGGCTGGGAGACCGCGATTTGCAACCTTTTTTTTTCTATCACGGTGCACCACTCTACAGCACGATTTTGATTAGTGCCACTATGTCACATGCTACCAATTGAATATCAACACAATGGTACGTTTAAAAACACGCACCATGCAACAAAGAAACCCAAGAGAACATTATCAAAAGAAGCGAGGAGAATGGGAAAGAGCAAGCAATAAGTCAGAAGCCAACATCCAGCTGACTTTGATGGAGAGAGCTCAGGGAAGAGACAGGGTGCAATCAGCACTGAATTGGCTATTGTAAGGAGTGAGAAAATCTTGCAAAGTTCAGTAGTGGGGATGCAGTAATACATTCACATAATTTTACACATACACTCAAGCAGCTCTATCTACAGTGGTCACGCGCTGTAACACCTTTCGCAGCCTCACAGTTTTGCAGATTTCTTTTAGTGCAATTTTGCGTGCTTTATTTTTACAGCGCATTGTGTTCAGCGTCCTGATTGGCTTCTTATTTTTCTTCCGTATTGTTCTGCGAAGGTTTAAACAAGAGAGAAAAGTATGAAAATGTTCATGCCTGTCTGAGAAAAGTGTATAGTGTGGAGTGGCGGGTTTTACAGCCTTAAAACATCTATAATATTTATAAAAAAAAAAAAAAAAAAAAATTAAGCTGACTACTAAGCGGATTGAGCCAATTCAGGTTATTTTTAGAACGTAACTGCCGTTACGAGGGACTACAATATGTATATAACCATTTATTAAGTTATTTTATTTTCATACACATTTACACCCTGATGGGCACATCAGAAGTCAACCCCACAAGACACTGAACCCTACATTCAGTATCTTGTCCAAGGACAAATTGGTACACCACTCTTCTTCTGAACTACAGCCACCCGTTAAAGAGGAGATGATGAAAATAACAGCAGTGAAACAGTAACAGCAGTTTATTTTGGCTAAAGGTGTCACTGTAAGGGAAATTAAGAGGCTTGTTGCTGTTCACGACAGGGAAAAGCTGCTCTATTCAAGGCCGAATGTCCGGTAAGCTGCAAAACCTCAAGAGAATATACCTACCATATCCAGTTTTATTAACCCTAAAGCTTTCAAGCAACAATTTATTGCTACACCTCCTTGTTTTATTAATTGCAGTGAATGTTAATTCTAAAAGTATCTACAAACATTTTACATAAACATACAAAGAAAAATCAGGCATAAAAACTTTAACTTTAACAGGAAAAGAAAGAACTTTCCACATGAAAAACCCATTTAAACACCATCAATGAGCAACAGAGACATTTCACATATTATCACTTTAAATTTCAGAACAGTTTGTTACTCGTAGACTCAGCAGACCTCTATCTACACGGCCTTCCGGGAGTAGTTATGGATCACGGTGTTGCTGATGGTGGAGCATACTCCAGTGGTTATTATTTAACAGCCACCGTGAGCATCTGGCTGGGCATGTGGCAGGCTGTTCCTCTCCTCCCCAGAGGATGATCAGACAGATGAGCAACCTGAGGCTCATTCATGCACATTGCCAGACGCATTCCCAAAGAGACACCACGGCCACTTCACAAATGATTCACTGTCCGAGCACAAATCCCAGAACTTCTGCTTCAGTTAGTGAGAGTAGAGTTATGCTTGCTGAGTTAATTACAGTTAAGATATTCACATATTTAGTACCTCATGCAGAACTGATATCAATCAAAGCTTTCAATATTTTCACGGAAAATGTTTGTCATTATTGTTAAGGTAAATTAAACGAGACACATCAACTGAGAGCCTTCTTTATCTCAGATTTTTTTTTTTTTTTTTTTTTTGTGAAGTTAAAACTAGTTATTTCTTCATGCGTTAAAAAGAAAATAGAGTTTTGGAACCAGGCATGACTTCTGCATCACTATAATCTGAAGTGCATTAAAAATCAAAACAACCAATGACTGGGCCTTATAGCGGCAAGGCAATTTTCTTCATATTTCAAATTTCATGTACAAGACAATTTAAAGTGCTTCACATAAAACAGTAAAAGAATTACAGATGGTGCAAAGAAAGCATTCAAAAGTAGTACATTATAAAGAAAAAGATGTTATGGCTGTTATGCTTCCAGAAACTATACTAATTTATCAATTTAGAAAGTGACAGCAGACTGTCGGCTGAGCATTTTTTTAAACAAATGAATCTTTTTCTTAAATCCATAATATCCTTTTACATTTTTAGGGTTAAACATTTTAGTGAATGCTGAAAACTACCATATGTATACTGTAAGTGCGTGATTGCAGAGTCCACTGTAACTTGATTTTAAATATATGCTTCAGCCTTTGGGGATGTACATTAATTTAATCAGACATTATGCAACAGGTTCATCCATGGTTATGTTTGAAAACACTGAATTACATTAATGATTGTTATGCAGCGTTGCAGGCTCACAAGTTTCCAAGAATGTGTTGTCATTAAATTCTGTGAAATGCTGATGAAATTATGTAGATAATCTACATTTTAAGTATGGAGAATCAATTATAAAAGGTTAAACAATGAAATGCCACCGTTTAAATCAGGCGCTGTATCATAAACTTGCAAACAACTCAAAATTCAAATAAAAGTTGTTAAAAAAAAAGAAAGATTATAAAAAAAGCTAATTCAGGACTGATAATCTGATTTTATAACTCAGGAAGACCACATGGATTTTTATATAATGACTATCCAGCCTCTTATAATAACATGATTCACTTAAAATGTCCATGTGTCTATATATACCTCGCCATCATCTCAACCAAAAGAACTTAATTATCTATCATCTCTCAGAAATGCCATTTAAAACATTTATTTCTTTTTAGGGGCTGATTCAATGGCAAGAATTTCCCAGTAATTTATCTTTTGGTTAGAATTTTTCCTTTCACGAGCACTCAGCTGTCCCCTTCTGTTCTGTACTGAGTCACCACTCTGAGAGGCCTTCGAAACAAAACAAACAAACAAGCTAATGTAATGCCGGGAAACATTACAGTCACTTCCTGTGGCCCTGACCTGAGACTAGGATGTTTGTTTGTCTTTACTTTTTTTTATCTTACTTCTCTTTTTTTTTTATCTCGCCTTCTCCTCCAACAGATACATGCCATGGCAACATAGGAAACATGGTGATCTAAAATTACTGCTGGTGCCATATTTTCATGTACTTCTCAGTAGCTTTGGAGAAGCCCCTCTGTGTTGTCTGTATGTTTTTCTGAGCGCACAGGGATTTCTTCCATATGCATCAGTAGCCAAGCAGCACATTGGAAGGCTACAAGTGAGACAAATTGTTCAGTTAACTTGGAGTGTATCATCAAAACAGCTGTGTAGTGTTCTTGTGTTCAGCCTAATGTGTACACTCTGTGTTGTGGAAGTGATTTATGAACAGCATCACAAAGCAAAGTGAATTTAACAGCTTGTTAATGCTTTGTGGGGAATAAAAGGACTCATCCTCCATGCTTGAACACATAGAGAGATGAGCTGTCATCAAGCATCAAATCGAACATTTTTTTTTTTTGCCTTTTAAAGCTTTGTACTCAACATCAATAAAAACAGAAAGAGGTCCATGTTCATATAGTGTTTGCCGTTTGCTTTTCAGTTGAAACACTTCACTTGTTACACAATGTTCAGACTATATTGATCGGAAGACAACTAAAACACTTTTAGTGAAGAGGCTTCATATTTTTCTGCCTTAGGAACAAAATTATCTAAATCCCATAGCATCTTAACATTAAATCCCCCTCCCATGGCGGCTCAACACACCCTCATAGTTAATAAAACGTAAAAAAAAGATGATATTCTATTGATTTGTGCAGTTTCACAACAACTGGAGAGTTTATCAGTTTTCATGTTTGAATAGTTTTTTAGAATGAAAAAATGTGTCAATGGATAAATTTGTTCCCCTATTGACAAAGTAGTGTTTATAGATGGCCTGGAAAGGCACGGGTCATCCCTATAATCTTACTGGCTCCCAAAGTACTACCCCAAAACATTAAAGTAATTAAATAAAGCAAATAAATAGAATAAAATTAAATTAAATCTTTATTTAAGCCAGAAAGAAAATAAACTATAAAATAAGGACATTTTAAACTATCAAATTTAAAGAAATAATACGTGTAAACTGATTTCTGCGTGGATAGATCTTAGCAAATGAACGCAGCATGTATGATAATGAACTTCTATTTAATATTCTAAAAAAAAATAAATAAATATGTTCTTGATAATAATGCAACATTTACACATGGGTGCTAATATTTGTCTGTCTTCACTGTTTTTTTTTTTAAAAGAGGGTGTAAATAAAAGTCAATAAACAGCTTTTTTAGATGACTGTAGAAAGGATCAATAACGCTGATAAAATATGCAATTTGGCTCAAAACTATTTTCTCTGCTGTTTGCTTTTACAAATTTTGCTTCAGTTTTTTCCATTAGATGACCACTTTTGCTTGGCAAAGTCATCATTTCTTAAATCTAGACCCATATTTAGAAGGTTTCATTTATAATATGTGCTCCCATTTTCCCGATCTGTGCCTCAGCTGGCCAAACGTTTTCTGGACCCATCCCACATGGTGAACAAGTTGCAAAAGGTCTCTAACCATAATGCTAGAATTTTCTGCATTACCTTATAATGATGTGTGTTTATGGTTTTTGTGTACATCTCATCAGATTAAAGTATGCTTCTGTTTGTGTGAAGAGTTTCTTAAAGTCCTTGGCCCATTTTCTATGCTAATAGAAATGTGGGCAAAAATGTAGTTAATAAAAAAAGATTTAAACAATAATTAGCTTCCGGCTGTGTGAAAGAGAAGGTAATGGATTCAAGAAGCTTCTCCGATGCTTCATTGTCTCTTTGGCAACAGTAGTTATTGTGACAGAATAATAACATCCCCTGAGGAGTGGATGATCCCAAACCCACCTCTCATCTCTCTGCTACAGAGCCCACACAGAGGTAGATTGTGAAAGGAGCGTGCTGGGTTGAAGATGAGTTTCGTTGGGAGCAGCTGAGCCCAAATGAACCTGAAAGGCTTGAGATGGATAGCCTGTGATGATAAAGGATTTTTGATTTTAGGTAGCGTAAGGTAAACAGGCTTGAAAAGTACATAGACTGCGGGTTAAGTAAGGCCTTGAGATATGCCCTAAACTGGCCCTGGCCAAGGCTTTGTTCAAGAGGCGATAAAACAAGCCAGCACAAAGATGTGACCTTTTTTCTAAAACTCATTTAAAACTAGTAAATGTCAGTCTAGGTTTATCAGAAATGTGCTTGTGTCCCTTGTGTTTCCTTTGTGCCATTCAATATTGTACATTGTTTGGTAGATAAATATTAATTTTATCGTGTCATTTGGAAAACTGAGGAAATACAGAAAGAGTTCATGTAACATCCACCATCCACATTATTTGCAATTTCATTAAGTTTCTCTTTAATTTGATAAGAGCAGTGTGTGTTAAAAAGCAGAGAACAGAGTTTTATTGAGTTGTAGAGTTAGTCTGTTGTTTCTTCAGTTTTCTGCTCATGATTTAAGGACAGATTTTAAATCACAAATCTATTCAGCCGGGGGATTATGTATTTAAGGTTAACAAAAGTGATCCTGCCCCTAACTTTAGTAAGGTAAACAAAAACAACGCTACGCTACATTAACCTTGTACTAGCAGCTAGCTAATGTTGGAATAACAGCTAACTTTTCTTTATACATCATGGAAATTAGATATGTTCCAATTCCATTTTTTTCTGTCCGATACTGATTCCGATATCTGGGGTTTAGTCGTCTGCCAATACCAAGAACTAATCCGATAAGTTTGTTATTTTATAAAGAGGTACATTGAATTTATAGTTTAAATAAATTATATTTATTATTGACTGATGTATGGTATTTTTACTGTCATTCAATGGCCTACCATAGATTAAACTTATATATCAGAACAGCTTGAACAGCTTACAGATTAATCACGATTAATCAACATTTGTGACTATGCTTGAACTATGCCTGTTTTACTGTATTGTATCAGCAGAAAAAGCCAATGCTTACAAATATTAAATGTTAAGTAACCTTTACTTTGGTTTTTCTTCGCTCTTTTACATTAGATGGTCACTTTACATTCAATATTTCATAAAGTCAAAACCTTAAAAAAAGATGTAATTTGTGCCCCCTTTTCCTGGCCAGTGTCCTGCCTGACCCCCCATCAAAACTTTTCTAGACCCGCCCCTGCGTAGTTGAATAATAAATGAGACTGATAAATTTCTGCTATTGCAAGTTTGTCCAATAACAAGACTTTGTGGTAAATGTGAGATGAACCACAAACCACTAGTTTTCTCCTTCTCAGTGAACGATAAGCACAACAAGAGAGATGGTACTAGCGTCAGAAAAGCCAATCAGCTGATCACCGACAGCCGGTCACAGAGCAATAGGAGAGTTAGGAGGAATAGAAGCCGAAGAGGAGAAAGCGTATTAGTAGAGAACTACTGCAAGTGTTGGACCCTCGAATGAAACACATGAAAACCATGATTGCCAAAGAACTTTTTAAATTACTGAGTAAATAAACATGAATCAATGTTGAATGAATGTTATTAAACTATCATGACATTGGTTTGGAATTAGCAGTTGGTAGTTGGCAGAGCATCAGTCTCCCATGTGGGCAACCGGGGTTGAAATCCCCCAGGGGACAAATGTTAACACCTTCCATTTGGGTCTTTAGGCAAGACCAATAATGCTATTGCCTATTGCTATTGCCAGGGGCTGCTATATCAGGACAACATATTCTAAAAAGTTGTTTCTTATTGCGGTGGTTTTCTGTTTTTTTTTTTCCCTATATAAACACAAACAACAAAACAAAAACCAAAGAAAAAGAGACAATACAGAGAGAATACAGAACTTTGTCTATAATCTATAAAAGCACTTTCTCCAATGCCTCCAGAGTCCAGAGTTATATCGTACACTGCTCTCCTTAGGCATTGTTAAAACCATAATAATACCATTTTTGGAATCCTCCAGTCTCATAATGAATTTATACAAAGAATTTCTAAGAGCAGCATTTAAAGTGCGCACAGCATTCTGCACAAACAGCTGGCTGCCACTCGTCCATCGAGGAACCTTCAGTAAAATTCTGAAAGCATCGGTAAATGAAACTTGCAGCGTATTAAATTTAGCTTTACTATATGCACCACAAGTGGGCAGTGTACAGAGGTTTGCAGTAAGCTTTAAATTTTAACATTATAAGAGCACATGCTGAATTTACGTGCCAACATATTTGCATACAGTTTACAATACTGTCTCTGAATATCATTGTCATCACTTAGATCATCCCTGATGACATGACCAAGATATTTTACTTTATTCACAAGATGTAACTCAAAGTCTCCGAAAAGAAAAGAAGGGAAAGCTCCCTTCCTGTCCTCTTTACGATCATAACAACAGACTTTTTAGTGTTGAAACTTATATCAAATTGCTGACCAAAATCTGAGCAGATTCTGAGATGCTGCTGCAGGCCGGCAGAATAAGGAGACATGACGACTAAGTCATCAGCATCCAAAAGATGGTTAATAAGCCTCTCTCCCACCACACAGCCAGTTTTACAGTTTCCGAGTCTTTGAGAAAGAGTGTCCATATACAAGTTAAAGAGCACAGGTGACAAAATGCCTCCTTGTCTCACCCCATTAGTTACCAAAAATGGTTCAGAAGTTTTATTACCCCATCTAACCTGCATTGTCTGGTGCGTGTACCAAAAATGAAGAGCCCAAACAAGGTATAAGGGAACCCCTCATAATTGTAATTTAACAAATAATTTGCCATGATTGATGCGGTCAAAGGCTTTGGAGGCATCTAAGAAGCACAGAAACATGGTAGAATGCTGCCCTCTGTTCTTCCTTACAGTCATTTTTAAAGCATAAATACACACATCTGTGCCATGTTTACTTTTAAAACCAAGCTGTTCATCAGTAGTATTAATATACTCCTTAAGTCTATCTAAAATAATCATTTCTAGCATCTTAGATAAAACACTGGCTAATGCAATGGGCCTATAATTTTCAATGCTGGATATCTTCCCTGTTTTATCTTTAAATATGGGTACCAGCAGCACAGACAACATGGAGCTACCATGCATTAGCACTCCGAAAAAACATAAGGCAAGCAGTATTACCAGTCTATGACTAGCAAACTTCAAATGTTCTGCTGTGATCTAAACAGGACCACATGACTTACCTAGAGCTAATTCTTTGATCACACAACTGACTTCATCAGTCCTGATAACGATGTTGTCATGAGATACAACACCAATACTAAAGTCCTCACTTTTTACACAGTTAAAGGGATCACTGTAATGCTTTCTCCAAAGCTCAACAATATTTGCAGCCCCAGTAACCCCTTCAATACTAGAAGGCAGAGGCATTTTACCCATGACTTCTTTCCAGAAATCCTTCATATCCTTTTGCAACAACGTCTGGGCCAGAGAATTAGCTCTCAAGGTGTGCTCCCGATTTTTGATGAAATGCACGGCATATTTAAACTGTGAAGCGGCTAATTTTTTAAACTCACATGCAGGGCCAGACCTTGGTTTGCCTGAGGCGACCCAGTTTTTGAAGGCCTCCCTAGCTTGCTGATGAAGTTCACTCACATGCTCATTCCATCCTGGTCTGACGTTTCGATCTTTAGCACTTTTGTTATGAAATGTTTTGCTTGCATTATTTAAAGCAGTTTGAATTTTATCATACATAGCACAAAAATCACTGTTATGGTCCAGGTTCGCATAATTGATATTGCCACATAATATAGCATCATATGAAATTTGAATTTTCCCTAGATTCGTTTCGGTCAATCTATGATAATGCTGCACATTAGACTCTGTGAGCTTTAACCATTTTATTTTAACAGCATAGGGATGAGAATCCTTCATGGTCAGCTCAGGCAGTGACTCTACATTTAACATCACAGAGACAGGAACATGATCTGTTGTTACCATCCTATACAAAATCTCAATATCCTCTATACTTCCATGGACATCTGCCGTACATATGCAGTGATCAAGCCAAGATGTTGTATTCCAGACCTCACTAACATATGTAAAGCTATCAGTTGGCAGGAGAACTTTACTAGACATTGTTAAAAGGACTAAAATCACCCATTACATAAAAGTAAGTATGTTCACTCTCTTCAATAAAAGCACCAATAAAAGCAAGTTTTTCAAGATAATCATTCTCATTTTCAGGATATTCATACGGCATGTATACATTAGCAATGACAAAATTATTATTATTATAAGCAACCTTCATAGTTATACACCAATCGACCCCCAATCTGCTCACACTGATATTGGGATGGTGCTTTTTGTGCCACATTATTGCCACTCTGCCAGGGATTCTGCCATGCACTATCCCCAAACTCAGATCTATTGTAGACTCTCCTGCCCCGTGAAGCTAAAAAAATAAATAACAACAGCAACATTTTTCTGTCTCATCTGATTTTAGGGCTGAAGCAAAGGTTTTTAAATTTCCCACATTCTCCTTTTTTTTTTTTGTGATAGCTTTTGGACGTGAAAGACAACCACATCTACAGCTTCAAAGGGAGGTTTCGTTCCCTCAAACACAATGAAACCTTATCGCTTAAGGCCAACTGCACTATTATGAGAAGTGAAATGTCCAAGAGTCTCCGTGTAACATGACCCAACTAAAAATATCAAAACAAAATACTGTCTTTGTTGCTACCCAATTGAAAAACACTAAATGTGATCAAAGGTTTAACTTAAGGCAATATGTATAACAGGATGAGCTCTGTCTGTGTTACTAACAACTAAAAATTGTTATTATGCTCCAACAGTAGCTTCATTCAACCCAATACAACAGCTATTGCCTGTAAGCAGTTTTATTCCCGGAGCTTTTAAAAGGATAGCCTGTTATGTATTTATTTATCTATACATTTATACATATAAGGGAGGGTATGACCTCTAATTTCCTGAATTGAATCAACTTGATTCACAACAGCTTGATTTGATTTTGATTAACTTTACTTCAACATTGATTCATTTACAGATATTTATGTAACAACACTCGTTTTTATTGAAGTTCACATAACTATTTTTATAAGAAAGAAGCTCGTTGGGCGTCCCCACCGTCGCCATCTTGGTAGCGTCATGCGTGTCATGAATTTCAAGATTTAATAACATCCAAACAGATGAGTTAGAAAGAAATTCATCCCTCACAATTGTTATAAAGGTAAACTTGACCTATTATCCTAAAATGGATTTTGTAACAGGCTTTAAACATGTTTATTTCTGCTGTGAAGCCTGTTGGGAGTCTATGGGGATTTGCTCCCCTAGTGGATGAGGGGTGAACTGCATTTTTTGGTACTTCCACATAGGCGTCACATTTTACAGGCGGGGGTTACTACTTGGTCTGCACTTCTGAAATACCATATTCTAAAGACTGTTGCCTACATTGACTGGTCAGTGTTTCCTTCAGGTTTACAGCCATAAATGTTAAAAAATGCTCCAAATAGTAAAAAGTTAAACTTTTTAAATGTCCTGATGAAGGCAGTTTTATGTATTAGAGTCACTGTAATCATTCTAAAGGTTCAGATCTCAGATGTTAATAAAACTTACAAAGAATATTGAATCTAATTTAGGCCTTAAAGCCTCAGTGTGTAAGAATTACTCCCATCTAGTGGTGCACTAATATAATGCATGCAAATAGCCAGTCTTTGCTTGCCCACAGTCTTAGCATTAAGACACAATGTGAGAATAAATAGACTGCTAAACAGTTTACACGTGAATGTAATCCAATGGTGAACAAAAACAAAAATGTAAATTCGGCATTATCTAGGTGAAAGAAGCTGATTACAGGCAAACTTTCAGTTGTATATACCGAGATCTCACCAAGTATCAGTAAGTCACACAAAAGTGAGGCCACTGTTGTGGCTGGAAAAGTAAACTTATTAAAAAAATTCTATCTCCAAGTCTAATGAATCAATGTTGGATCAACTAAATTTGAATCAAATCCATTTGTTTAATCTAGCTCCAGTACATAAAAGAATCAGTGTGAGTTTCTTGATGGGTGACCCAAGCTTACAGTTGTTTTGAACATTTTTGCCTTCTGGAGTCAATGCTACGTCACTTTAGCATTATATGATTTATTTTGTTGCTGAAGTTTCCTCTGGTCTGTGGTCTCTGTGATGCTATTCACTCTGGTCTGAGCAGCAGTTACCTTGGCCGTCTCATTATAAATCTTTTCTTTTTCTCCAAACTGAGAGCTCTAGTCTGATCACTGGTCACAAAACCAACCAATATCTAGTAGCATCTGGCTTTTGAGTAAAATGGGCAAGTGATTATTTTGCATTCAGTTCAAATAATCCACTGGTATTTATCAGCAATGGCTCCAGACAGCATTGATGGGAACATAAGAGCTGGGTGCACACAGTAATTTCCATTGAGGAGTCTGACAGGAGGCAACAAAAGTGGGTCGAGCTCACTCCTTTTTTTTTTTTTTTTAAGAAACATGTTTATGGACAATAACGAATCACACTGTGGCTCTGAAACAGACAACAATAGCACATGGACACATGTGGTTGGGATGGACCAATTTTACTGAAAACCAGCAAACACCTTATTCTCAGGCCTGTTATTTGAGGATAATGACTGCTGTCCAGTCAAAAGTAAATTATCCAAATAAACTTTATCCAAATTATATAAGTGTGGTCCTGTTTGTATGTGGCAGGTCAGCTCAGGTATGTACTGTAGGTCCTAAAGTATTTATTCTCAGGGTTGATTCTTTGCCGATCTTTGATTTGAAGACATCATGGGTTGCTTAAATCTTGCTTTTGGATGATTTTCACTACAAGTTTCTAAGAAATCAGACAAAGTTTGTTTGTTTGTTTTTTTGTTGTTTTTTGTTTTTTTTTTTATTTTTCAAATCTTTGTCTCACTTGTTTCATCTGTTGATTTTTTTGCCTAATAGGGTTAGAAAAGATAAATTACAGCAGCGGTATGCACAACGTTTCATACACCATCTTCTCATGGCCATTTGAAATCTTCCTATATTTTTTTTAATTAACTGTGATTGAAGGTGTACAAGCACATGCTGATGGGAGTTTTTGTCATCATATGGCTTCATGGAGAGTGACTCCAGCTTCAAGAAGAGGCTTTTGTTCAACAATATTACTCCCCTTTCCGGTTTTGTCACTGGGACCGATGGGTGAGTGCTGTCGTCACAGTGTGAGTGGGTGAGTGGGTGGCCGGCTTCCCCCAGGCTCCTCAGGCAAACCTTTGTTCTCTGATGGCAACAAATGGTGCAATTAAATCCTCCACAGTAGAACAATGTGTCCGGACAGGTTGGGTAATTCCCTGGCAGCTATATTTTTTTTCCTTTTTTTCCTAGTGAAAAAAGCCATCCCCACTACATAAGCTGACTCAACCTACTCAGTGGTGCCTGGCCTTGGCACACTGTGAGCTTTATAAATGATTGTGTATCATAAGGAAAGATCTTTGTTTAGCTTCCTTTACAGCCCTTAGTTTTAAAACTTCTTAGCCAAAACTAAATTATTTTTGTTCTGATTCTGTGAATCTTAAAATGTCTCTTAAAATGACTTTGTATGTATTTTGGGAACAAGATGTGTCAACATCTGAACAAGAAAGCTGAGCTAGATGTTATAACCCTGGCTCTGCACCCTGAACAATCCCTGTTTTTACCTCCAAGTGTTCTTACTTATAATCCCATTTCAATTTTTGTATGCTGATTCTTCTCCTCACACCTTAATCCACCCAACCATCTGCCTCAGCAGATACTGTTGAAGAGGAACTTTTGTCTTCACGCCATATGTAGTAGTTTTAGAATCCAGCCTTAAAAACTGTGAGAGTACATTTTTTAAAAGTGAAGCACTCTGTCTTACCTTCCTTTATATTTCATCTTCATTTTCTTCCAGTTGTGTTTTCCTACATGGGATTAAACCTAAATAAAATTCAGATTTTATTCTGTCCACCATTTTTTTTTTTAACTTGCATGGTACAGCTTTAATTAAATATTAAGTCGGTGGACTATTAGATTCCAACTTTTACTCGGGCAGCGTTTTTGTCCCATGATGCTTCTGTCTCCTTAGCAACAACAGCATGGTTGATTTTTTATTTATTTATTTATCCAGAATACCTTTTCATATTCCTTTCAAGCTTGTATGATGAGATGGGTCTGTCTGCGGCTTGCAAGAGAGAGGCGTGTCAAATAGTGGGCGTGTCGTTTAATGACATGACTACTCGACACGCCCCTAACCCTAACCCTAACCAGTCGTGTCATGTAGTGGGCCTGTCGATTAGTGACGCCAGTGCTCGACACGCCTACTATACACCATGTTGTGGGCGTGTCGAATAGTGAAGCCACTGCTCGACACTCCTACTATACGCCACGCCTCTTTGTTGCAGGCCGCAGATGGATACACTTGTGTATGATAAGCTCTTCTACCGCCTGGTGCCACCCCTGGAGTGGCTTTTCCTTATCTGCGTTGTTTTTTCTTGCTGCTTAAAGGGAACAAATGCCCCACATTGCAGGTTTACAAAACAGTTCCTTTAAAATCAGAGTAATGATCTTCTTTTCTTTATGGGTTTCATTTTTCACACATTCCTTTTTTCTTCTCAGTTCTTCAAAATGCTCGTGGCCTTAACCTTAACCTTATGTAAGTAGTTTAAAGCAGTGTTCACACTGTCAGCAGGGGGAAACGGTGGTTGGAGATTCTTTAATCATTTGGCTCTGGTGTCAGTTTACACAAAATACATTATCTATGGCTAAATCTGAATCAAAGGATTTCTCTGTTTTCAAAGCATGTCTAATAACAGTGTTGACTGACGTCCACATGGAACCCCAGGTGAACCTCATCATGTAATATTGACATATAAAAATAACAAATTACATTAATTTAAAGTCAGTGTATCCATTGGGTTGACATCACAGTAAAGATATATTTGTGTCAGTTAACACCCCTAGTGGTCGGGGCCACTGCATATTTCCTGATCAGTTTTCCAGGGGATGTGTCAAGAACTATCTGCAAAAACTGGGTACACACAGATTTTCTAAATCTGAAGACTTTTAAACTGTTAGAGACCCCACACATGAAGATCAAAAATCAGGCATTGAGCAGATTTGTACTGTTTGCGGTTTGCTCCAATAATCTCAGCACTAAACGATAGACATGATTCTGTCCCACAGCCAATCTAGAATCTAGTCCTCAAAACCAGAAATGTTGTGTGATTAAAAGTGATCTAACAAAAACGAAGAAGAAGCATAGCAACAACCGGAAAACACAACACCCATCATGGAAGAGAACATACAAGATGAGGGAATGATAGTGGTCTTGTTACTAATGTCAACAGCAAAATCCCAAACTAAAGAACAGAAAAATCTTTGAAAAATGCTTTGGAGACAGCGCTAACACGGACTTTATTTACAGTCCCTCCTTCGTTGTTTCCCAGTCAGCTCGCTCTCTGGATTGGTTACATTTCGCTTCACATCACAATCCACAGAGTCCTGAATTGGGAGTTGTCGGCTTTGCCCCCATGTGAAGATTTTTGGTCATATATTTAATAAGTTTAGTGATTGTTGACCACAGTAAGGGGGAAAATCAGGACAAAAACAGCCAGATAATCTTTGCGTGTCCTGCTTTAGTCCCTGTCAGTCTTTGGTCATGCTTTGCCTTAAGTTGGATTTATACTCACACTGGTGAAAAGTGTCCTCACATTCGAGTGTAGTGTTATGGCCTCATGTTGCAGTCTCTATTCTGAATCTGAAGGTGGCAGTAGGGCTGGTATCAGCTGGTAAACTCCACAGGGAGGAGTTCTTTCTATGGTTCACTTCAGTTCTGACATATATATTTCCTGTTTTAGATCAACAATGGACGCACGCATAGTGCAGTGTCTTGTGGAAGCAAACAAAGAAATAAATATAGTGTTTGTTGTTTTTTAAAAATGGTGGTTACTGCTCAAATTCAGTGAGAAGATCCAGCCATCTGGAAACATCACAAACTGACCAATCACAAGGCAGTACTTCCACATAACTATGCTGCCTAGCAGGGGTGCATGTCAACCTTTCCACGGACCTACGTGAATGCTAGGGCGGTTCGCTGTAACCAGCGTTATGCAGACGCTGCATCAGTATAAATAGTGAGTATAGATTTGTAATATGACAAAAGGCATCCATGACTGTTTGTCATCTGCTAAACAGTCTCCAAGTTTTATTCTGCAGAGTTGCTAGATGTACACCTGCCTGCTGGCAATAATGCAGTTAAAGAGAATATTGTATTCTTTTCATTATTAATGGGAATGTGAACCTCCATCAGGGCCCTCAAGGTTGAAGTATAATTGCATATTACCTTATAAAGAACCATGAACTCAAAGATTTTCTAAAGAAGTAATATAACCATGTGAAAGGCCAGTGATACTTTCTCTTCTTGTCTAAATCCAGTGAAAAGCAACTGAATATGAGGTTCTCTGATTTTCTCTTGTGCACATTTTGTACCTAATGCGTCAACATTTACTTTGTATGAGCACACTGACTCATGTGATAGCCTGTATTACAGTAGAGATAATGTCTCTGCTGTGAATATATAAGTAATTCACAGCAAGGAATAAGTCATTTCTGCATTATAAGAGTTCTGAAAATTTATGCCCATTTTAGAGGTTAGGATTTTAATCAGTTTAGCCAAATAAGTTACTCCTTGTTGACAGTACCTTTTTGCTTAGTTGAACTAATATAGAGTACAAGTCACACCACCATAGTACTGTTTCACCATTTCATCTTTTCACCTTTTTATTTAGTAAAAAATTCAATACAAGCAATATGAAAATCATTTAAACCCTCACTGGGTTTGGTCTTTATTGATTTTCTTTCCTTGTTTTCATTGTTCATTTCTTCCTTTTAGAGACCTCAAAAATATAAGCAAAATACTAAAATGAGTGATTGTACACTGTCTTGTACTCCGAGGTAAATTGGTTTCTTCTAAACAGAATTTCTGGAATTATCATGAATTTTACCCGTCACTGTGGTGTTCTGCATTTATTATTAAGTAAAGAAGCCACTGTCAGTCCAGCCCAGTGTCTCCAGGAAACATCTATTATGCATTCTCGTCATGTCTCCGAAACTAAAAGTGTAAGCATCCATGGTTTTAAATTGTGGGATGGAAGCCTTTCGCTTGGCTGTAATCTTTCTGTAGAGCAGAGTACATGTGACGACAGGAAATAGAAACCCAAAAAAACAGATTTTGTTTTAATACCTGGACTTTTTTTTATTCTAATCATGCCTTTTAACACCTTACTCTTATCATGTTTTTCATTTCTCAACCATAGGCAGTTTTGTCTTGGGCTTTGCTGTTGTTGATGCAGTTACTCTGTTGTCAAATGAATCTAAATCCTTTTGAGTCATAACAGCTGCTTTTATAACGCCACCAAACAGGAAGGAAAAAAAAAGTCCTTCTGTTCTGTGCTAGGATTGGATTGATCAGCTATTCATAGCAACATAACATGTGCTGCATACTGGAATAGGAGCGTCATTGTGGAAGAAATGCTCTCTCATTGTTACTTGGTGAGATTTTGTTTTATTTGTCTAAGAACATCTTTGCACAAACTAGGAAGCATCAAATCTAATGTGAAACATTGCAAAATGATGGGAGGTGCAGCTACAAGACTACCAAGCATTACCATCCAAACAAAAAGCAGTTTAAACCCAAAGCAGATAAAAGTATAACAAAAGCTCTGTCCATTTCAGAGCTTCTGCTAATTTCTCCACACAAACAAGTAGAGACTCTGCTGGTTACTAAGATGTCTGATCACTGTGGGACAAAAACTGACAGCAGAGAGTTAAAAAAAAAAAAAAAAAATACTGTTTTATAATCAAAAAATTTGATTAAACCTAAAAAAAAAACTTTGCGTTCTTCTATGACTGTCTCTGTTTGAAATTAATCACCAAGGTCCTGGTAGTTTCCATGAAGATAAAGGTTAGTATTCACTCTTCCTTTTATTTTTTATCTTGGGCTTCACTTCTTTGTGGATCCTCATGGTGTTTCGAAAGTGAAACATTTGGGCTGTACCTGGATTCTCTTGACTCTGACCATTGTTGAAGACACCTACTGTATATTATTGGCCAATGGCTTCCTGAGACATTTTTAAAGGCAAAATAAGTAACAATGACCCCAAGTGTTTTAAATCGGAACCACAGTCAAAAGAGAAAAACATGGAGAGCGTCAACCCCCCCCACTGGAGAGTTTCGCTCAGGTTGCCAGTTTGTGAGAGGACAGCTCTTTTATATACGGTCTATGGAGGATGGAGAACATAGCGCCAGCAAACATGATTTTTAATTTTTTTTTTTTTTAGCAGGATGCTGATGCATTTTCAGTTTTTGCATTTCTGGTTTTTTCTTTTACTAGCTTCCATACCTGCAGGCTGCTGCTCTTTTGCCAACATAAAATACCAAATGCTGCACTGTTGTTTAGCAACCGTGGGGAGTCGCCTATGATTGGTTAAAGAACCAGGAAGTAGTAAAGAACTACACTGTGCACCAAAGTTATTTCATCACATAACTCTTATTTTGAAATGTGAAAAGCTTGAGAAAGACATTGTTCATGTAGGTAGACAAATTGTTTACAGGGAAGCTTCCTTTTATCCCTCACAACAAATGAGAACATTTAAAATGATTTTTACAGAAAAAAATGTTACTTATTTAGCCGTTAACTGTGTAACACCTACTAAAACATCTGAAAAAAAAACTCAGCAGTAGCTCAAAACTCAACACATGGAAAGGTTGAAAATATTGTGAACTACAGGTAGTATATGAATGCAGACACAAACAGTGACATGTGGAGCAACAAGCAATACCCTTACTTGTAACGATGAGGTGTTTTTTTTTTCTCATTTATCTACATGATCAGTAAAAAGTAGGGTGAAAAATAAACAATGTTTTATTTTGCTGGAAAAACATTGCTTCAACTATCAGGCTTCCATCTTAACAGTAATTTCCCAGCCTCGTCCTTGCACACCCTCTCTTCTGTTTTCTAACTTCATCTCTCTCTCTCTCTCTCTCTCTCTCTCTCTCTCTCTCTCTTCCTCTGTGTGTGTCTGCCTCTCTGTTATTGGTTGACAGTGCTGATGACACATCAGAGGCAGGGGGCAGCAGGACTATAAAACTTGTGCACTGACTCTGTTCAAGCAGAGACAACTTAGCTCCCGACAGAGCTTCACTAAACGGATACTAAAGCAGCACCTGTCAGACACCCCTTGTTCAAGCTCCAACCTGCTGCTATGTGTAAAGGACTTTCATCGCTGCCTACCTGCTGCTTGGAAAGGTATATCCAGCTCATATTTGGGGGGGATTGGGGTTAGAAGCCATCTTTGCATTTATTTGTGAACATTTGGGAAGCTAAAAAAAAGGGGGGGGGGGGGGGGAAATTTTAATCTATTTCCACTAAACCGGACGAGCCCCCCTCTCACCCCCAATCCCCCAACAAAATCTGGGGTGT
>JBAGKP010000016.1:4912468-4928210 GCA_037177255.1 Melanotaenia maccullochi | reverse complement strand
CCATCTTCACCCGCCTACTGATCACTGGTCCTACGACTACATCACCCAGTCTGTTCTCATCACATCAGACTTCACCTGTGTCTTCTCCTCATCAGCCTAATGAGTCACACCTGTTCTCCCGTCTATTTAAGCCTCTAGCACTCCTCAGATCTTTGTACGGTCTTGTTGCTACTACTTTCTGCCGATCCAGCTTTACACAATGTCTCTAAAAAATTATATGTGTATACAACGGCAGTGTATTGCAACAGCAAATATTTTAAATTAATCACCATCTTTTTAAAAAGAAAGTTTGTATTAGATTTATTAGTACTGTGTGTGCTGGTGACCTCTGTCAAACTTGTGCAACATCCATTTGTGGCAGCTACATTGTTATTTATCTTGTATAGCCCCAAAGCAGTTGGCTGAGGTTCGGGGGGGGGGGACCACTATCTGGTTTGATTGAACTGAACCAAAAACTAGCATCTTTGCGTGATGACTGTACACCGGTTGCCATGACTCAACCTGTGAGGTGATGCTTCACATCAGTAAAAGGGATAAGAGAAGCTGATAGAGATAGTCTAAAACAACTTCAGATATGTCCAATAGTTATCGTGCATAAGACCAAAATATATAAAAGTGTTTAAATGCTTCATCAGTCACTAACCAAGGCTGCCTTTACCAGCAGGTTAAACAAGTTAACTAATTTCACTTTTGCAGCAGCAGGGATAATTACTGTTTTTCTTTTTTTTTATTTAAATTACTGTGACAACATTCTTTAAACTCCCTCACATCTGATGTAGGACAATCATTTAAGCTACAATAAACTTTAATTGCAAACAACACACACTTTACAAACAAACAATGGTGGGGGTGGGCTTGGGTTCATGCGCCGGGGTTGCTGCTGATCACCCGGGTCTCTGGGCCGCCCTAGTCTCTGGCCTCTGTAGAGGCGTGGTCACATTTGCACGATCACACTCTGCTCACTCCTCACTCCTCACACTCTGCTTGCTGTCACAGTCAGAGTTGTCCAGTGGGTTTATACACTAAAAGCTTGTTTTTTAATTAATTTTTTTGTTGTTGTTTTGGTTATTTATTTATTTTTAGGAACTCCTGATGATTGTCAGCTTTGTTTTCCTGTAAAAGCTGTAAGAAGCTCTCTGTTGTGTTTAAGTACAGGTGTAGCAGCTGGTTTTCTGCTGTTAAAAGGCAACAACTCTTTATTCCAGATTGTTGTCTGTTTGTCTCCGATTTCTTTTTTCTACTTTCCTTTTTACTTTTGTTCACTATACTCCTTTTTTTCGATCCCCTCCTGTCAGATTATGTAAATTTCATAATTCAAAATAAATAAATAATATTTAAAAAATATAATAATAATAAAAAATCTGATTATGAAGAGGAGCCTCATGCCCATGAAGCTCCGCTTCTGCTTGTTATAATGTAGGACAGGACAAGATGTGCTTGTTTGCAAGGCTGTTGAAATTGGCAAAACATCTCATGCAGCTGTTTTGATTTACACATCCTTCAGTGTTTGATAAGATTCCCTCCTTTTCTTAAAACAAAAAAACATGTTTTGCAGAATTTTTTTTTCATATTCTTTTTAAAGTTGCTACTGTAAAACTGTAAAAGCCAAATGTTACATAAATACACCTTTTTATTCAGACTTAAAGGAAACGCTTTATTACAAATATCTGATAAGATGATAAATATACTGTCTTAATTAAAGTGTAACAACACTTAATGTCAGTGCAAACTTGTTTCCTTTCTTGCATCCTGCACAAGTTTCCAGGATCTGTTGGTTGATTGAAACCTCAAAGCAAACAGGCATTCACTTCAGAAAACCCACCCTTCCTCATCGAGGCTCCTTAGCCTCCCGTGCTGTACACATTCCAGTCTGATTGGCTTAGCTGTTGGCCCACAGCCCAAAGGGCGTCTGTATAAAACTCCCCATGTGCTGAAAGCCAGTCAGAGAGCAAAAGGAATTCGGAGACTCACAGAAGCCAAACAGGAAAACTGAATTCAATCTAAAGCACTGCAACAGAAAGCGCTGGAGAATGTGTAAAGGATTAGCTGCCTTACCTCAAACCTGCCTGGAAAGGTGAGACCTGCATCATTACCTTATATTTCTTTCAGTCCGGTCACATATGAAGTCATGTAAATTCGCTCCTAAGATGTTTTAAAGTCCTTCAGAGTGGATCTGAATATCTTTTATCAAATTGTATCACCATATTTCTACTGCTTAATTTCTACATAGTAGCATTTAAATGTTAAAAAACTTTTCTTTTAACTTTTGTTTCTGTTTCAGAAACAAATTTTATAAGAAAAATACTTTTTTTTCTTGTTATGTCAGGTTTTACCCCACTCAGAGTTAGAGAGAAAAGTGTGTGTCACAAGCCAAAAAGGAGGTCAGGCGGATTTTTAAGCCTGCAAAGTCAATAGAAATGCATTTAAAAACATTTTTATTCTGATTTTTAAAAAGCAGCTTTTAAACTTAAAGTAGAGATGTAATAGTTTTTCCTCTTGTTGAGACACTTTATTTAAAACATGTTTCAAACCTAGATTTTTATCATTTTGAACAACAAATGAGTAAGTCATATGCTTGTTTTAAGTTAAACAAAGGATGTCAAATGTCAAGAAAGTTTCAGCTAGGCTGATCTTTACCCAACTAAGAGCTTAAACCATGACTTTATGGCAACTTCTGCTTTGGTTTTTTTATCTCCAGGGCTAAGGAGATCAAGTCAAAATTGGGAGTTTTACTGCAAAAACCAGAAAATGCCATTGACCTCATCATCCCCTACAATGAGAAGACTGAAAAGAAGCCAGAGAAGCTGCAGAAGTGAGTGTTCTTTCATACCCACCAAAAAAAAGAGATGCGTGTGATGTGGGCAGTGATTGCCTGAGCGTTAACCAGATAACCGATGTAAAGAGTGGGAGAACAGAGCCTCAAGCACTCACAAAATGTGCAGATCAAAAGAGATTAAACCTCTCCAGACACTGAGTGGGCTCAGATGTCAGAGTGAGATGGTACAAAGCAAACAGAGAAGCATTACCTTGAAGGAACAGCTGGGAGATAAATTATGTTGACTTTTATCTTTTTTTTTTTTTCTTGGAGTAAAAAAGTGTTCACTCTTTATAAATTTTCTGACTAAAGTAAGTTTGATAGAGCAGTGGTTCCTAAGGGGGTCCTCCAAAGAACACAGGGGGTCCCCGAGGCGTTGAATGTTCAGAGCCTTTGTGGCTGATGTCCAAACATTGTCCCTATTTTAAGAAAAAATGTAAGGTACATTAGGAACCAGTTCGAGAGAGAACCCTTAAAGTACACATCCTACAATTCAGTTTGAATGAAGCAGTTTTCTTTCTTTCTTTTTTTTTACTTAAAGACCTGCTGGAGAGAGCCGGTGAGACTCATGTTGAGGCTACATTTTGGTCCGTTGTTTATTTTTCTTTCAGCATGCATTACCTCTTTATTTAGATTGGTTCAACAGATCATAACAGATCACTGGACATTGTTGAGGCTTTTAAAAATTTACCGTAAAGGTGACAGAGATGGTGGATTTTTCTGAAACAAGCCTCAACTTAAACATCAATAACTTGCCCCTTTAAACTTGTTCAAAGTCTCAGAACTGTATCTAAATGCTTGATTGGTTGAATACACATTGTGTACCAAAGACAATCCATTCTCAGGAAATGTTTTCCAGACTCAAATCAATAGGCAGAAACTGAGATCAAAGGTTTGAGTTTCTCTGTAGATCTCTGTGCATGAAACAAATGTGCACACTGACACGTAGGACATGTGGCTCATCTTAGCAACTGTTCGCTTACAGATAAGATGCATTTATAACATCGCACACTGTTTCCAGCTGAGGCGGTCAACTTTAAATGTTGGGAGCAGATTTGTTTCTTTTTCGCTCCGCAGCTACTGAACAACACCTTGGGTGGCAACAATCTGTTTATGCTGTTACCATCAGATAGCGTCTTTTGTGTTTGCCCCTGAGTTCTGTTTCCGGCCACAGGACTGCACTTTAGTGACAAAGTCTTTAAATCTTGTAATGCGTTTAACTTTCCCTGTAGCGTCCCAAAATGATCAGAATTTTCATTTCTTTTTTACCACAGGCCGAGTCCTGAGGAGGCGGCTCAATGGCGTGAGAGTCTGGACCGAGTCCTGAACAACAGCTGTAGGTCTTTCCTCTTTTACTTTGTCTTTTCTTGACCTTTTATAATCTCATTTATTGAAACACAAACAAGCAATCCTACTTATGTGTCAGTAAACGGTGGATGCCTGAAAGCTAATCTGAAACTCTAATCCTATTAATCTGCATTTTTAAAATATACTTCGGAGTATTATTTACTAAACACTGACATGTTCTGTTATTAATATCATCATTAAGCTGTCATATCTTCCATTTAAAGATGTGTTATTGATTCTTTGATACTTTTTCTTTTTGCTTTCTTTGCTCTGACTGCTTCGCTTGCATGTTTGTACAAACAACTTTTCTGTCTGGAACTCCAAAGCAAAATTCATTTTTCATATTAAAGTGACCTCTTCTGTGCACTCTGCGTTGTATTGTGGGAAGAATAACAAAACAGAACAGCTGCAAAGGGCATCATTATTTCATACAATTTAAACCAGTGGTCCATGTTATGTAACAGACCAGCCTGGCCAGAGCCCCTGATGTCTGGTACCTGTCTGATAAACAGGTACAACAGACCAAAGAAGCTTTTGCTTTCCATAAAAGATACACAGGATGTGTGCTTGATCAGGCATCCATGTGACCATTGTAGTTTAATTGGATGATCAACAAAATAATGCAGAGGTTTTTATTATTGCCGCATGAATGTCATTATAGTGTGCTTGGTCTGCCTGGACTTGCAGCACAAATGGCACATAAATCATATACATTTTTATATTTAAATTTAGGGCTAATTTGGATAAAAGAGCTGTAACGTCAACCTTGATTTTCAAAACAAGATAGATTAAAGTTTTACAAATTGTGCACTGACTTTTTTTCTACTTTATTTACAATAAAAAATGCTGCTTATATCTCTGAAAGTCATAACATGGTAATTCAACATGTCAACATTACAACATAAGGAGAGGAGAAATCGGAGCCACAGCTTCCATACCAGAGTTTTCTTCTAAACCCATCCTACATGTCTTCCACAGTACTTTCAGTCACAGGTCCACATCATTCTCACGAATGCTTACAGCTGTTGTAAGTTAAAAAGTGTGACACTTCCACATTTATGGACATAAATATGATTCAAAATACACATTTTGTGGTCAGACTTGGTTCTACAATCATAAAATGCTTCAGTTATGTAACGGCTTGCAAAGCTAAGTTTAGAAGCTGACTGAAATAAAATACAAATAAAGAAATTAAGGAAACCTGAAGAGGGGAAAACACGTTTACAATTAACCAACATGTCAGAAATAAACCTCTAGCTCCACTGTTTACTTCCCAAATTGCAGAGAAGCTGAGAGCCAGCAGGACTGATGATTAACTCTAATGGTTAATGGTATTTAGTCATACGTGTAAACTCTCCGGCTAATAAGTCACTCATCCTAAACCTGTGCATTTAAACACGCACCAGCTGATCTGTGCACAAGAAACATTTTTCTATGAGGAGCTCAGTGGGTGGCAAAAGTGGCTCCTTCAGCTCAGTCCAGGCCAGAGAGATGTGTTTGTCTTGCATTTGCACACTTGAATTAATGTGTGTATGCATCTGTGTGTGTATACCGACCCCATAAAGGTTACGTGTGTTATGGTTACATCTCTAGGGAGAAGTCTAAATGATTCCACTAGGGTGATTTATTGTGTGTGTGTGTGCTGCTAAGCACTGTGCCATGATTATTTATCTACATGAGATTCTGCATTAACAATATTCTTCATGGCTTTTCCCTTATTAATTGTCATGGGAGGCTCAGTGAGTTATTTTCTCTCGTATATGGAACTGCCCCCCCTCGTTTTCCTTCTTAAGTTACAGATTGCATAATGTAACAGGAAGCACATAATGAATGAACTTGTACTCAATTTCCAAACTGACATCTGCAGTTTATAATTGCATCCATTTTCTGATCCACTTGTTTTATGCAGCTTATGGGGGGGGGGGGGGCAGCTGAATTAAACCTACTGCATCTAATTAAAACTGACATGGAAATCTAGTTGAATTCTGTTGACATGGAAGTAAGAAACAATCACATTGGTGCAGGTTTAAAAGCACTTATGCACAAACTGCTTGACATCAGTGTCTGTGCATGTGTGTGTGCTTCATTTTGTGAGTCCTTGTACTGAACGTCTGTCAAAAAACAAGGAAAAGAAAAAGCTGCGGCTTGATTAGTATTGCGTGTTATTTTGAGCCAAGCTAGCCATTCAGATTGAAGATAAAAGCCTGAGGCCGTAGCAGAACGCTTATCATGTGTAGCACATGCTTGTTCAGACAATAGGAGCTTTCACAGGCATTGTGTGAAATTACAATGGCCTGGACTGAAATAAGTGGCTGTTTTACTGAACCTTGTTTTGGGATAACTAAAGTGCTTCAGTTTGTGAAAAAAAATATCCAAAGATGTTTGTCCGTATCTGTTCGGAGATATTCATTCAAAAATCTGTTTTCAATCCTGTAATTGTCAGTGAAGTTTTAAATGCCTGGCAGGATTTCTATTGATGATACAGATTTCTATTTATTTATTTGCATAATAATACCTAATCTTACTAAACTTTCTCAAATTTCAATCCAGTGGAATGTTTATCACAGTTTAGCCACAATAAATTTTCCTCCTCACGTCTTGT
The DNA here is from genome assembly GCA_037177255.1 of Melanotaenia maccullochi. Lineage (NCBI taxonomy): Eukaryota > Metazoa > Chordata > Actinopteri > Atheriniformes > Melanotaeniidae > Melanotaenia > Melanotaenia maccullochi. The sequence goes on along the minus strand of JBAGKP010000016.1, from coordinate 4,921,446 downwards.
TTTCCATTACTTCACCTCAGCCTTTTCAGAGATATTTGCCCGTTTTATAAACGAAATAATTGCCACAATGCTCCGCAGTGGGTTTTTTTTTCTTCTTTTTTTTCTTTCTTTCAAAGATGAATGCACTGTTATGGAAAATGTATTTAAGAGGCAACAGTCACTGCTTAAAAACAGGTGTGAATCCTCTTTTTCAGTAAATCTAGAGTGGTACTCGAGTGCCTGTATTTACAATAAATGGGGCAAGATGGGGCAAATAGGAAAGTAATTAAATGGAAATTGAGATTATTATGTATTCTTATTATTATTATACTGCTTTAGTTTGTGTTTTCATTCCAGATGGATGAATGTTGCCATAATTCATTGTCATAACTTTATAAGAAGAAGATAATATAAGGGTCTGCTGGGGTTTTCTGAGCATTACTGTCCTTTGTCACCATTTGTCATTTATATACTGATTATCAGCATTGAGCTATTACTTCAAAAGCATAATTATAGTTACTAGTTACTTATCCAGAAAAGTAACTGTAGCAGAGTTACAGTGATATAAGAATAACTAATTACTTGGGATGTTCAAATAAGTTTTCTTTTAACTGAACGATGTGTTTATCTGCATATTCATTTATTCATGATAAAACTGAATGTTAGATCTGAATATTTATGAAATGGAATAAAGTACTAAAAAAATGAATAAATAAAATTAAAGAAACATCACCATTAATCTCCGGCTGCCTGGATGTTGCGTCTCCTTTTCCTCCTCAGGAGAGGTGCTTCACGTGATTTAACTCTTTGTTTCTGATCCTAATAAACATTTCTCATAACCTTCTTACCTTTTATCTTTGTGAGGGAAAAGTGATGTCTGAGATGACATCTTACTCTTCCGCAGTCAACCATCTCTCCTTATGAGGTTGTTTGTTCCCCTTAGTGGGAGTTATAGTAACGCGTTACTGCTGATCATACTTCAGGGATATGAGAACTAACCCATCCAGAATTAAGTTGTGACTCTTAATCTCTTAATTAAATCAATCTTTTTTTGTCCGTGTGCTGCTGCTGCCCTGAATCTGACATTTTGCTCACATTTTTGCAAGCCATTTTCAAGTGTTGTGGATGTTTATACTTGAGCTCATTTCTGCTTTTAACTTTTAGATGATTACTTGCTGTGTTGGTGTATACCTTCTAACACATCCATCCATCTCTCTTGTGATCAGATGGACTGGCTACTTTCCGCAGCTTCCTGCAGTCCGAGTTCAGTGATGAGAACATTGAGTTCTGGATGGCCTGTGAGGACTTCAAGAAGATCAAGAACCCTGTGAAGATGGCTGCTAAGGCCAAGAAAATCTATGAGGACTTCATTCAGTCTGAGGGACCCAGAGAGGTCAGGAACTCTAGTGACTTCCCTCTTTTTGGTATCTCAACTTCACATGGAATATTGATAGCTCATTTTCCAGTTAATCATGTAGTTTGCATCACCTAATAGGCACCAGAGTTGTGTTGTAATATGAAAGCATGCTCACTGAGGATGGTTTGCATATTAGCCTGCAGACTCTTTGAGTAACGTGCAGCTTATAGGACTACTGCAGGCCTCTCAGCTTTAAAATATTAATGTACTAAGAAGTTTAATGAGTGTGGGGATATGACTACCTACTGCAGTTTTACTCGTCTATAACAAGATCTGTTTAACAGTATGAATTATCTAAGGATGCTTTTATGAGGCTTTTTTTTGGACATATTCTCCAAAGCATGAAGTTAAAGCTGCTTTTCTGCTGTCAAAACAACACTGGATTTTTTTCATTTATTATTATTATTTTTTATTTCTCCCAAAAATTTAAATCAGGTTGTGAATTATGAGCCATCAAATTAACACTCTGTCTAAGTCCTTTCCTTCAGACCCATCATCATCCTCATCTTTCTGTTTTCTTCATCCATTTGAGTTGCCTCTGACAGCAGGTCTTTCTCTCGACAGGTGAACATTGATCACTTTACCAAGGATGTGACCCTCAGGAACCTGGTGGATCTCTCACCTGCTACCTTTGATCTGGCTCAGAAGAGGATTTTTGCCCTGATGGAGAAAGACTCCTTCGGCCGTTTCCTCCGGTCTGAGCAGTACCAGGACCTTCTGGTCAACTAAGCCTAGAAGCAGGAGTCTGGGGAGCCGGAGTGGGGGGGTGGGGAGGTTTCAAATAGCAGCTGAAACAATCTGAAAGAAATGATGATTTTAAAATTAAATACAGCCAATAAACTTCAATTGTGTAAGACAGCTTGAAGACTTTCATTTTGCAAAATCCAAATTAAACAAAAAAAAAGAATCAAAAATTTGAATTCAGCTTAACGGAAATACGGCATTTTCAATCGGCCCCATCCCCCCACCTTATACACATATTCCTGAATTTCTATCCAAATTAGGACCATTGGAAACATTAATTCCTAAAGTTCCCCCTATTAAAACTCCCCCAGAATAATTTAATTTGCTTAAAATGCCCTTAATAAATAAAGTGTGATACAAATATAAAGTCAAAGTATAGAAACACACTAAGTCAGCTCTTTAACTACTGGGTGCAAAAACAGAGTATCCCCTGAAGACATGACTTTACAAATAATTGTGGATCAGAGTGCTTGACAATTGGATTTGTGTATGAGCTTGACCCACTGACAGACGTGCATTTTGCAGCAACTGTCAAGTATTACTCTCAAAGTCAGAGCAGAAACAGTACCAGCCAAAAAAGAGCTTTGAGATTTGTGTTGTGTTTGCTAGTTTATTTGTTTGGCCTTGTCTAATTTGTTCTCACCTTTCTTTTATTTTCTTTGGTGTGGAAACGATCCCAAGTAGATGAATTAAAACTTATAGTGTCACAAGCTGGATCACAGATGCAGCTGAGTCTGTTACATGCTACAACTACAGGGTGAAGGTAGTGTCGATATCACATTACATTTTAATGTAAATAAGTCTTATATCAGGACTGTTTGCACCAGAGATCCACTCATGCCCCCCAAAGGAATCAAATTTAGAATAGTTTGATCATATTGGGACCTAGTAAACTTCATAAACTCCATTTCATAGCCCGTTCTTACCCATTCCTATATACAAAACGTGCCTCCATCTGCATTTGTTTGTAAAACATTTAAGTTAATCTAGCAAAAAAATATTTCTTATCCAGTAAAAGACATTAGAGTGTTGTAGATAACTAAATGTAAGATTGGCTGTTATACGGTTTGTGTTTTTTCAAAGAATACTCAAATTTAGTAGCTGTTGCGCAACAAAAGTGAAATCTGTGGATTCTCTTAAAAACCTTCAGCTTATACCAAATATCTTGTCCTTTTTTGACAAAATACTTTAATAGGAGACTTGTATCAAAGAAAAACTAACAATTATCACATATCTCATTCACTTTCTCACTCTTAGATAAATACAAAACAAAATCTGGATATTCACCAAATCCAACTTTTTGATTGAAATAAACCCTATGGGAGCCATTCCTGAGGACAGTGCTGACTAGTTGGCTCAGTGGCATAGCTCCATGGCTACCACTAAACTGCAAGTTGCTAAGATGGGAAAATCAAGTAGGAGGGAATCTCAGAAAAAGGAGTAAACAGAGCAGTGACTTTATACAAAGAGAGCTTTTTTTTCCCATGTGATAATACCAAAGTTATATGTATGCATGCAGAGTCCCTAAAAAGGTCCAGACAAAAACATGGGAGACAGAACTTGAAAGTATGCAGCACTTGACAATCTCCTCTTTTTGTGGCAAATCATCTAAAATATTGGCTTTTAATTACAAATTATGCAACACATGCATAGCATTTTAAATAAACATTTATAAAACCTTTGGGAGCATTATGATAAAAATCTCTCCTCACCAAACATCTGATGTTCTTTTGCAAGTTTACCATTTACAGTAACCACAAGTTATTAATCACCCTTCTGTACTGTATGAAAACACCATCGTATGCTTGGCTGAAACATAAACAGATGTAACGCAGAGATCAATGTTAGGGTGCAATGTTTAACTGTCCAACTACAAACATGTAGCTGAATGTAGTTGAATGTAGCAGTCGTTGAGCATGATATATTTACTCTCTTCTGATTTTTCTTCTATTTAGCAAAAACATTGTGTTTAACCAACTCAAATATTATTTATATTCAGCATTTTAAGTCCTTATTGTTCCTAAAGTGCAAATATAGCACATCCATATCCGATATGAAGCATTTTTAATCACTTTTCAACTTTTTAATTGAATTTATGATTGTATTGATTTCAAAAACAACAAATTTGCAAAACTCCGTTTGTCTCAGCTTTGTACAGCGTTGACAAGGGTTTATTTTGGCACAGATTGACCAGTCTGATGTCATGACCTGAAATGTTATGAGTGAAAAATCTGCATCATCCAAAAACAAACAAAAGAAATCAATAAGGGCTTTCAGAGTGCTGAGTATGCATTAATGGATGTAGCCTTGCATGTACGAATTGTAGTGGATCACATAAAAATATATATGCATACAATTGCTGAAGATGTATTTATTTATATGTGTAAATATCTAAGCTATTCTCATATACAGCAATGGAATTCATGAGTCTTTGAATGGAGAGCTGGAAAAGACTCAATCAGGGTCTTTTCATTGTTATAAAAGACAAAACATTTGACCTTAAATTGTCACTTTGGTTGTTTTTTACTTTCATTTTTTATTATTATTATTTTATTTTGCTTTGTTTTTTTATTACATAGATATTTGTAGTTTGTTTACATAAAGACCCACATGTTGCGATGGGAAATTAGCATACAGCGAAAGTACATAGCATACTTCTTGTTGTATATATAAAATAGCTACCACATGATGAATGTTTATAAAGATTTCTGGTTCAGCTAAATACTTGAACTGTTCAACCTCAGCTGCATCTGCCTTTAATGCTAATTAGCAACTTTTAGCACTATTTTAGGATGCTGAACATTGCAAATGTTTTTACCTGATAAACAGTAGGCCAAAGGGGATGCTAACATGGATAACGCATAGCCTTGCAAAAACAAATATTTATGATTTTTTTCTAATTATTATAATTTATCCGGTAACCCTACATGGCTACATGAATGACGGCCAAATTCCACCAGGTTTTCCATGTATCCCTGTTCCAACTGACTCAAGGAGAACAGAGCAGCCTTATGGGTTATTGATAAGGGTATCATATCAGGAGATCTCAAAGTTATTCTGTATTTCATATTAGTTAGACATCAGTGCATCAATGTAAACGAGGATTCTTCTGACAGAAATAGCTTTTAATAACCGACAATCCGCACTGGAATATAAAACACTAATCCTGTTATCAAGTTATCATCCTGTTAATAAGTTATCAAAACTCAGAAATTGTTTCAAACTTTTTCAGAGGCTATTTGACATAGTTTTGTTAAAACTACTTTAGGTTGCAGGACATTACATGTACGCAAATAGCGTCACATTTAACAACAAATTAACTCTCAGCAACACCGCAGCCCCATGTTTTTTAATCCATTAGCATTGACTAGCATAACATAGTTATGTGTTATATCATGTTAAGCTGGAGAGCAACATGATATGTACATTTTAGTGTCAGTTTTTGTTATTGGGAATAAAATCAAGTGTTTCCTCTGCCATGACAGCATGTCATTTCTCTTCTGCTCTCCTTATGTCTGATGTTCCTCCACGATTAATACAATGCCATCAGTGGACAGTGTGAACCAACATCCAGTTCTTTGTTTTTTTTTTCCATTGTTGTTCAGCCAAGAATTAAAATTATTACATTGGTTAACTGAAAATTGTTAAGAAAATAGTCAGATTCTCTCTCAACTGTTCTGCTCTGACATGCAGAAAAATGCCACCCCAGCAATGGCAAAAGTTTACTTCTGGTGTTTGTCCAGATTAGTCTATAACTGAATGCCTCCATGCATGGTGTCTGCTGGAGGGTGCAGGGGGTGCATAATAAAGGTTCACAGCACTCAGCCAAGTCGAGTGGACAAGGAGAAATACTAAGAATGTCCTTTAATTCTTGGTAATTAATAATGGCTTATTCCAGTGAACATGCTTTATCTCTTTTATAAATTAATGTGCTTCATCAGCATTAATTATCTAAATCATCAAACACTAGGAGCTATGTTGCCATTCTAAACTTCTTTATATTGATTTGGGTAAAAACGAATAGTTGGATAGCCAGCTAGGTTAATTCCTAAACATAACATCCAATTATATTTACCCTTTTGTTCGTTTTTTTTACCTAGGTCATGATCTTGATATTAAATCTTGCCAGCATCATGTTGGCTTTCAGGCTTATGAGGTCAGCAGGTTCAGCATTAAAAGTTAAAATGTAATATGTCCACATTTTTATCACAGTGGAGGTTGAAAAATCCTATCATGGCTGTATATTAGCTGCCTATAACCTGGATGTTTCTTTATAGAGAAAGGGAAATGCATGTGTGGAAATTTGATACTACAGTTTTTATCCTTGGATCAGTGTAGCTACTACTTTTTCATTTATCAAGTTGTATTTACGGTAGCTCAGTCTTAGGTAACTTCAAAGTTTCCTCAATAAAGTATTAGCAGACTTGATGATGGAAACCTCTTACATACTTCCTGAACAGACAAGTTCAGAATAATTATCTTTTTACAATGTGTTCTTAGAGAAAAAAACAAATTCTCCGCCATTGTTGGATAAGATGCTGTACAGCTGATGTATAGTTTGATTTCATGAGACCTTTATGGTTTGCTTAAGTTTGCCACCAGAGTTACAGAGTAACCAGAAAAGAGACACAGAAGAAGAAAATACTCCAGGAAATGTGTTTTACAAAAACATTTTGTATTTCTTTAAGTGACTCTGAGATCTCTAAAGAATACACAAACAGGCGAAGACAAACTGCACATAAACACAAGGAAGCTGTTATCAGAAGTGTCTACTAGAAACCTGACAACTTTCTAAACTAATGTGTACTTTTTTAATAAAACATCTCTCCTCTAAATAAATGAGTTTTTTCTTAAACTATGTCTGTTAACAACACGACTAAAGAACGTCAGTGATGAGTAAAGAGCCGAGCGGAAACAGATGCAACCGAGGAACTGGTTGCCAACACAAACACTGTCACAAGCTTACAGGGACGCATCCATTATTACCACAGTTCTTAGAATTAATGGAAAAGGTCACATGCCTTTGGTCCCAGAAGGAGGTTAGTGACATTTCTGACAAACATTTTGCTGAGCACTTACATGCACTCAACACTGTCACATTAACAGAGGCCTTTTAGTCTCTATAGTCTGAGTCCTTAAAATCATGTCATTCAATTTTTAAAGCAAGTTATTATAAACCCCAGTAAGTATCTACACTATGAATATTTTTTAGACTATTTACCAAAGGAACAAAGAAGCAAATGGAACAAATAAGTTTAAGCAAATTAAAATTCGATTAACATTTTTATGAAGGCATTACTCTAATTAGAACATTTGTTCAGCTCTTTATTCATTACCTGACTCTATGGTTCCCTCCAAATGTGCCTGCAGAGCATGTATTGTTGGCTGAGCCTAGTTGCCTTGGGCCCCAAGTTCCCGAGGGCACCATAAAACTCCCCATACGCTTATGGTTAATACAGTTATTACTTATTTTAAGTAAGTAAGTAAGTTTTATTTTGAGCACATGCAAAACCACATGTACAGCCATGAGAATTCCAAATACAAAAAAGAAACAAAGATCATGCTCATTAATTATGTTTTTCATTAAAATCCTTTCGCTAAAATGCCAGCAGAAGACTTATATTATGTGTGTCTCGGTCTCAGTCTCAACTACATCAGATCAGTCCATCTTACTGCCCATGTGCAGTATAGATTCAGGAAGATATGGGGGTATTTTCTTATATTTAATCAAGAGCGTAAGTGTTTGCTTTGAGAGCAAGATTTCTGGTTTTCACACTCAAATATCATCTTGCTCTCTCTCAAAACTCTGCTCTCACACTCAGAAAGTTTTCATATATATTGTTCTTCCTTTAAAAACTTTGCGCTCAGACTTGGTCTCTTTCCCTCACACTCACACACATTCTCTGCTCTCAAAACTTCTGCTCTTGGATATTTTATCCTCTCTTTTGGGTTGCTGAAAGAGGACACAGAGTGGCAGTTATTATTGACTGTTCTGAAATTTTCAGAGAAACCATCCAATATGAAAGCATGTGCCCAAATGTTTTCCAGCTACAAGCACAACCACACTATGAAGTACTTAATAGGTATTACACCCAAGGGAGCAATTTGTTTCTTATCAAAAGGCTGGGGAGGTCACACAAGTGACAAACATATAACCCTTAACTGGTTTTCTTGATAATTTGTTGCCTGAGGACATTGTCTTGGCTGACAGAGGTTTTGACATACAGGAATGTGTGGGCATGTTGTGTGCAGCAGTCAAACGTCCAGCTTTTATAAAAGGCCGCTGTCAGTTAGCAGCAAAAGATGTGGAGGAAACCAGAAAATTTGCACATTTAAGAATCCATGTTGAAAGGGTCATTGGAAATGTTTGCCAGAAGTATAAGATCTTAACAGGAACCATACCCATAAACATGATTCTTCCACATGATGGTGAAGAAGGCACAATGTTGGATAAGGTTGTCACTGTGTGCTGTGACCTGATAAACCATTGCCCAATAATAGTTTAGAAACATGGGTGACTAACAAAGACATGATGATGATGATGTATGTGTACAGTGAAACACGTAAAAGTTTGCTTTTCATATTCCTGCTTGCAAACATTTGTCATTTTTTTTAAAAATCCTTTTTATATGACTTTAACGTGAATAATAAAGTATGTCAATAGCATTTTCGAAGTCTTCTTGACTGGTTCTTAGCCTCTCTTAAGCACATGGCCGTAAATAAAATGAGAAGCTTAACTGTTATTGTCACGGTTTCTGGGTTTTGGTGGGTGTTCATGTTTAGTTTGGTGTTCTTGGTTTATTGTTATGTTCCTGCTTTAACTTTCAGTTTTGTCATG